>PISX010025941.1:0-14229 GCA_004024625.1 Mellivora capensis | reverse complement strand
TAAAAATTTTGCTAATAAACCTGAGTCCCAACTTTGTGCGCAACATTCTTAAAACTGGGGATTGGGATGATGTAGAGAAAGACTAAACTTCTTTATGCAGTGTGTATCAGAAAGCTAGAGTATGTGGGGGTAACAGACAGACTCAAGCCTTAGTTGCTGCAGTCGGCAACAGTTGATTTCTTGCTTGTACTACTCGTACTGCATGGGCTGGCTTAGAAGCTTTACTCTACAGCAGCTGCATCCAGGCTGAGGGAGACCCCATCTCTGTCCTTCACTGTTGCCAAGGCAGGAAAAGGAGAACATCGTAGGTTCTGCTCTGGCTCTAAAAGACTGGAAGCAATGGCATATGTCGGCTGTGTTTACCTTTCATTGACCTGAGAAAGGCACATGGTAGCACCTAACTTCACGAGAGCATGGGAAGTGAAATCTTACCATATTTCTGGAGGGAGAACTAGAAGTATTTGGTGAAGAGCACCAGTAAACACCACAGAGGGTAACATTTATTTTCATCCAGAATTTCTTATTTCACTTTGGAGTATGTTTTGTTACCTATAATTGAGTATGACCATCTGGTAGACTGCTACACTAGAACATGTTAATTAAAGTGATGTGTTTAATAATACTATTAAATACACAAAACATTTTTCAGAGGTAGAAATAATACAGGAGTAATAGGGCTTGGGTTCTTGATTCTTTTTCTACTGTACTTCATGCTTGTTTCCTTTCTTCCTCCCACCTGACAGGAGAAAAGGCATCAAATGTTAAAATTGGTATTTAATGTTACTGAGATTATAGGTGACTTAAAATCTGTTTTTTTTTGGGGGGGGTAAAGATTATTTATTTATTTATTTGACAGAGAGATGGAGAGAGGACAAGTAGGCAGAGTGGCAGGGAGAGGGGGAAGCAGGCTCTCCATTGAGCAGGGAGCCGGATGCGGGGCTCCATCCAGAACCCTGGATCATGACCTGAGCCGAAGGTAGCCGCTTAACCGACTGAGCCACCCAGGCACCCCCCCCCCCCGCTTTTTTTTCCAAAGTAAGTTTTTACAGCATGTTATATTTCAGTCTGGGTTTCTTTGTCTATTTGTTTTCTATTAATTACCCAAGGGAGATGTTACTGAGCATCTCCTATGCAGTGTACACTGGAGAAACCAAATGAGACGATCCCAAGCCGCAGTTCTTACCACTTCATGCACACTGCGCTAGAAAATGACCAATCCTTTGATGGGACGTTGTGCAGAGTGCTAGGGAGCTAGAGAAGGAAGAACTTAAGGCAGGGAAATGAAGACGTGAAAACATGAGTTAAGTCCTGAAGAATGAAAACAAACTTTACTGAAGAGAGTAGGGGGTGAGGAACAACCAGTCCATGGCCATCATGGGTCAGATGCTTCCATCTTCCCCGAAGATCATGCTTGGCAGGCAGGGGCAGTAGAGTCATTAGGTCCTGTTTCACAGATGAAGGAGCTGCTTCAGGAAGCTCACATAGTTGGTAAGTGATGCAGTCAGGATTTGGATCCAGGTGTGTCTGACTCTGGTCTTCACTTTTTTAAGGAACTCCAATCTAGGGGCACCTGGGTGCCTCAGTGGGCTAAGCCTCTGCCTTTGGCTCGGGTCATGGTCTCAGGGTCCTGGGATGGAGCCCCAAGTTGGGCTCTCTGCCCAGCGGGGAGCCTGTTCCCCCTCTCCCTCTGCCTGCCTCTCTGCCTACTTGTGATCTCTCTCTCTCTATCTCTCTGTCAAATAAATAAATAAAATCTTTAAAAAAAAAAAAAAAGAACCTCCAATCTAACTTTCAGCTGCGAATTAAAGTTTGAGGATAATGTATGACATGGTGCATATAGTTGGTAACAGTGTACTACAGAAATGGAATTTGTTGTGAGAGTAGAACTTAAATGTTTTCACACACAAGAAGAAGATAAATATGTGAGGTGATGTATTAGTTAACCAGATGGGAGGAATCCTTTCACAGTGTATATGTATATGAAATCATGATGTAAACTTGAAATATCTTACAATTTTGTCAGTTATACATCAATAAAGTTAAAAAACAAAACAAAACAAAACTCACCAAACCAAAAAAAAGTCCAGGTTAGTGTGTAAGAAAATGAGGAAGGGAAAGTAGAATTAGGAATTTTGAATTTTCACTGTAGGTAGTAGGGAGCCATTGAAGATTTAAACAGAAGAGTAACAGTGTAACTTGATTAGAAAATAACCTTGGCAACGACAGGGAAGATGGTACAGAGGGAGTATATATCCCATTCGTCATGTTACAGGCACCAGAGTGAGAACCAAAGTGATTTTCCATACTCTTTTTCATTAAGAAATAATACTTGCCTAACTTGTGTTTTCAAATTATCCAGCCTCAGAACTAGAAAGACCTTCACTGTCATCAATTCCAGTGCCTTCAGTTTGTGGATTAGGAACTGGAGTACTGACAGCCTGGTTTAACATCTGAGATTACACTTTAAGATCCAGAGATAGTGGTCTTTTTTGTCGGTAACTTGTACTTATTCTAGGTTGCATTAGCCAACAACCAAACGTAGACCTGTGCCTGGGAAAATGTCTTTGAGGTTCATTCATGTTGTTGCATTTATTAATAGTTTGTTTCTTTGTGTTGGCGAGTGGTATTCCATGGATGGGTGGACCACATTTTGTTCATCAATTCACCAGCTGATGGACATTTGGGTTGTTTGCAGTATTTGTGTCCTATGAACAATGCTGTTGAACATTTGGAAAATGTTTTGGACAAATGGCTTCATTTCTCTGGATAGGTACCTAGGAATAGAAATTACCTGCTTATGGGGTTAGTGTATATTTAACTTTTTTAGAAACTTCCAGACTTTTCCAAAGTTCCCGTACCATTTTATACTCTCGTTAACATTGTATGAAGGTTTATATCCTTGTTGATGCTTGGAATTGTAAATCTTTTGGATTTTCTCTGTTCTGGTGGGTGTGTAGTGATACCTCATTGTGGTTTTAATTTGCATTTCTATAATGATTTACAATGTTGAGCATCTTTTCAAATGCTTATTCGCCATTTCTATGGTAAAGTATAAATTCTTTTGGTGAAGTATGAATTTAAATCTTTCCCCCATTTTGGGTATGTGTGTATCTTAGTTTTGAGTCATAAGAGTTCATTATATATACGTACACTATCAGACTTTTATTTTTTTAAAGCAGTTTTAGGTTCACAGCAAAACTGAGAGGGAGATACAGAGATTTCTCATAGACCATCCCTACGCCCACACACACACAGTTTCCCCCATTATCAATACCCTCTGTTAGAGGGGTACATTTGTTAGGGTTAATGAACTTCCTTTGACACATCATTATCATCCGGAGTCTATAGCTGACATTTGGGTTCACTCTTGGTGTTGTGCATTCTGTGGGTTTTGACAAATGTGTGATGATGTGTATCTACCATTATAATATACAGAATAGTTTCACTGCCCAAAAAATCCTTCATTCTGCCTGTTCATCCTTTCCCTTCCTTCCTCAGCAACTACTGCCATTTAAAAAAAAAAAATTATGTCCATAGTTTGCCTTCTTTTTTTCAAAGATTTTATTTATTTATTTGACAGACACAGTGAGAGAGGGAACACAAGCAGGGGGAGTGGGAGAGGGAGAAGCAGGCTCCCTGCTTGGCAGGGATAAGGGGCTTGAGCCCAGGACCCTGGAATCATAACCAGGCCGAAGGCAGACGCTTAATGACTGAGCAACCCAGGCGCCCCTGAAGTTGGCTTCTTTATGTGTTTTTTTTAAACATTATTATTATTTTTTTAAGATTTTATTTGTTTGACAGATCACAAGTAGGGAGAGAGGCAGGCAGAGAGAGAAAGGGGGAAGCAGGCTCCCTGCGGAGCAGAGAGCCCAGTGCGGGGCTCGATCCCAGGATCCTGGGATCATGATCTGAGCTGTAACCCACTGAGCCAACCAGGTGCTCCTCTTTAGGTATTTTTAGTACAAGTCCTTTAGGAGTTATTTGACTTACGGGTGTTTTCTCCCACTCTGTGGCTTATTCTTAATCACTTTTTAGTGATGTCTTTTGAAATGCTAAGGCTTCTAATTTTGATGAAGTCCACTTTATCAGTATTTTTTCCCTTATGGAATTATAATTTTCATATCATATTTAAGAGCTCTTTGTGAAGCCTAAGATTGAAAAGATCTATGTTTACTTCTAGAAGCTTTTATAGTGTTAGGTTTTACATTAAGGTCAGTGATATGTTAACTTTTATGTATGGTGTGAGGTAAGGTCTAAGTGTATTATTCTGCATATGGATGTAAAGTCATTCCAGCACCATTTGCTGAAGACTCTTCTTTCCTCATTGAATTGTCTTGGCACCTTTGTTGAAAATCACTTGATTATAAACATGTGGGTTTATTTCTGGACTCTTCTGTTGATTTGTATGTCTGTCCTTCTGTGAATATTACATTATCTTGATTACTATTAGCTTTATTGTAAATTTTGAAATCAAGTAGTCTAATACCCCCAACTTTGTTTTTCACATTGTTTTGCCTATTATAGGTCTTTTGCATTTTCATGTAAATTTTATGGTCAGCCTGCCAGTTTTTACAAAAACATGTATTGGGATTTTGATAGGGATTATATTGAATCTGTAGATCAATCTTGAGAAAAATTGATATGTTATTTCTTTTTAAAAATTTTTTTTCAAAATTTTATTATTTAAGTAATCTCTACACCCCTCATGGGGCTCGAACTCATGACCCTGAGATCAAGAGTTGCAAGCTTTTCTGACTGAGCCAGCCAGGTGCCCTGATACCACATTATTTCAATACACGAGATTACATTGAATCTGTAAATCAATCTTTTTTTTTTTTTAAGAGTTTATTTATTTATTTGACAGAGAGAGAGAGAGTAGAAGGGAGGGAGGGAGAGAGCATAAGCAGGCGGAGTAGCAGAGAGAGAGGGAGAAGGCTCCCCGCTGAGTAGGGAGCCCAGTGCCTGGCTCAGTCCCAGGATACTGAGATCCTGACCTGAGCTGAGGGCAGACACTTCACTGACTGAGCCACCCAGGCGTCCCAAGAAGTTTTACCATTTTCAAACAGAACATCTGTGCGACACTTGGCAAATGACTTCTTGGTGCTTCTGTTGCTTCATCTAAGTGGGTTAACAATAGTACCTACTTCACAGGGTGGTTGTGAAAATTAAAGTAATGTTTGTAAAGAGAATGGTGTCTGATGTGCTATAAGCGCTTTATTTGATTTGTTAATTTTATTAACATTAGATAGGCAGGAATTAAGCAGGAAGTTTAAGAGAGGAAAACTGCCTAACTGATCAGATCATCAGAGTGTGAGGTTAGTTAAATCTTGGTGGTTCTTAATCTTTTTTGGAGTTACAGATCCCTTTCCTTTGGAAATATCCTCACATTCTCAGAAGAGCATGCATGAATATAGACAGACAGATTTGTATAATTTAAGGGGAAGGTTTTAGTGAAACTTACTCTGAAAGCTTTGTAGAAGTTTCATAGACTCCAGAATAAGAAACTGTCTTCTGGGGCGCACGGCTGTCTTAGTAGAGGATGTATGTGACTCTTGATCTCAGGGTGGTGATTTCAAGCCCCATGTTGGATGTGGAGCCTACTTTAATAAAAAAGAAAAAAAAAGAAAAAAGAAAAAACTTTCTTCTAAAGATAGCATACTGTCTGAAGGAAACTGCCTTGGATGCAGAAAGAGATGGAGGTTTTTATCTCTTCAAAACTGAGTCCTTTGGCACCAGAGTGTAGACTTTTTCTCCTCAAAGTAACTAATTTAAATCAGGAATTATTTTTCCTTTCTGTTGCTGGCCCAGCTTCTCTGCTTTTATTTTTCCTTTGTCTTTACCATACAGTCCACTTACTGTCTTCTTTAGTGACCCTTTACTCCTCCAACTAACCCTTGTTTTACTCCTTCCTCTTTTGGTTCATTCTTCCTGGGGCAGGGAGGGACTGTTCCGGGAGGAGTAGCTGGGGTCTGGTAGCACTGCACTGGCATGGTGTTGGTGACAAGTGTCCCAGGATTCTTTTTTTTTTTTTTTTTAAGATTTTATTTATTTGACAGAGGTCACAAGTAGGCAGAGAGGCAGGCAGAGAGAGGAGGAGGCAGGCTCCCTGCCGAGCAGAGAGCAGAGAGCCCAATGCGGGGCTCCATCCCAGGACCCCGGGATCATGACCTGAGCGGAAGGCAGAGGCTTAACCCACTGAGCCCCCCAGGCGCCCCATGTCCTGAGATGGTTGGTGTTTGCCAGTGCTGCCACTGCACAAGGATGCTGGGTAGAGAACTTACTGATCATTTCCAGTTTTAAAGTTATTTTTAGGCTGTGCTTATCACCAGAATCTGTATCAGATCTCTGTATATGAGATCTCATTATATTTTCCCAGTCCCAGTACTTCTGAATCCTAATCCAGTTCCTGGTAACTTTTAACCTACATGTGTTATTAAGAGGCCACTGTCAAATGTAGGCCTTTTCGCTCAGGGTCTTTGGGAGAATCGTGATGGGTTGTCATTAATTTGAACTTCGGTTAAAATAGAATTCGTTTAGTTTAAAATTACCATGACTGAGATTATAATTCTTTCCTAAAATTTTTGAAATATAACTCAATTATCCTTTTGTTTACTAAAACATATCAAAACACTGTTGTCTTTTTCAGTTTGAATCTAAATTTCTTTTGTCACCATAGAACCTGTGGATTTCTAATCATAGGAATGTGTTATTTCAGATATTTTTCAGTATAAAAAATTAGATTATTGTTACAGAAAATGGGGAGCATGAAGAAAAATAAAAATTTAGCTCTTTCCACTCTAACAAAGACACTTATTTTGATCCGTTTTCTTTCCAACTTTTTCATATGCGTATTTTATTTTTGTTGTATTAATGATGGTATATATAGAATTGTGCAACCCACTTCTTGCCTTCGCATATGAAAGAAAATTTCCATGTTATTAATCTCCATAACATTTTTGAAAGGTGCTTAATTTTTCACTGAGTAAACTGATGTAAACACCCCTTCGTCACCTCTGTTTCTGTACTTAATATTATTATTTTTTTGTGTATTATACTATGTAAAGTGCTTTGGCAGACATTTTTGTAGATAAAATCCTTTTCATATTTTTGGATTATTTTTATAGGACAGATTTCCACAAGCAGGATCACTAGCTTAAAAGAAAGAAGCTTTGTATGAGTCTTGATCCATAGAGGTGAGTGCTGTAATGTCCAGGTGCTGGGTCTGAGATTCTGGTTTCATTATTTTCTACTTGTGGGCTTTGTATAAAAAATTGAATCTCTCTGTATTTGTTTACTCACCTATAGAATGGGGATGATGATAAAATCCCTGTCATAGGGGTGTTGAGAAAATTGAAGAGGGTACAGGTTCTGAAAACCTTAGAATAGTGTCTGTTACTCAGTAAGATCCTACTAAATGACTATTTTTATTAAAATTTTAAAATGCTCTCCAAAAAGGGCTGTATCAAATTTTAATGTCACCAGCAGTATGTGGTAAGACCAGTTTCACTGAACCTTTGTCATATATAGTATATTAAAAACCTTTATCTTCTTAGTTTAATAATTGAAAAACTACTTGAGTTTTAATTTATTTACTTGATTAGTAGGAGTACTGAACATTCTTGAAATTTACTACTTGTATTCCTTCCTTCCTTCCTTTTTTTTTTTTTTTTTTAAGATTTTATTTATTTGAAAGAGAGAAAATGAGAGAGACAGCATGAGACGGGGGAGGGTCAGAAGGAAAAGCAGACTCCCTGCTCAACAGGAGTTGAGCCCCATGCCAGAGTTGATCCCAGGACTGCAGTATCACGACCTGAGCCGAAGGCAGTGGCTTAACCAACCAAGCCACCCAGTCACCCCTCTACTTGTATTTCTTTTCTTTCTTTTTTTTTTTATAAAGATTTTTATTTATTTATGACAGAGAGATAGAGAGGGAACAACAAGCACAGGGGAGCTGGAGAGGGAGAAGCAGGCTCCCTGCTGAGCAGGAAGCCCATATGGGGCTCGATCCTAGGACCCTGGGATCATGACCCGAGTTGAAGGCAGATGCCCTGACTGAGCCACCCAGGTCCCCCTACTTGTATTTCTTGTGAATTGCTCAGTCATGTTTTGTGCATAGTTTACTGGAGGAGGGGAATTGTTAATGTTTTTCTTATTAATTCAAGCTCTTTATATAACATTTTTAGACATTGATGTAAATAGTCTACCTCCATTGGCTATATAGAAAATACCTTTTGTGTAAGTTACTCCGTTTTATTCAGTTTTTAGTAGAAGAGAACTAAGAAAAATATTTGTAGATTAGGATAACAATGCCATTAGGATTTCTTTTTGGAAAGTCAGAGCATTTCATTTAACGTCTTTTTGTTTAGTCCCATTCTCAATTAGTAGGGTACAACAGAAGAAACTCCTTTAAATTTTAATCATGGTATTGTTCCTATTTTTTATTTTTTATTTTATTTTTGTTTTTTTTTTTAAGATTTTATTTATTTGTTTGTCAGAGAGAGAGAGAGAGAAGGGAGCACAGGCAGACAGAGTGGCAGAGGGAGAAGCAGGCTCCCCGCGGAGCAAGGAGCCTGATGTGGGACTCGAACCCAGGACGCTGGGATCATGACCTGAGCCGAAGGCAGCTGCTTAACCAACTGAGCCACCCAGGCCTCCCAGTTCCTATTTTTTTTTAATATAACCCAAGACTAGTAATGAACCTGTCAGTTTGTATATTGAGAAGTTAACTTATTTCAGTGTTAATGAAAAATAGTTAAACACTTTGAGAGTCACAAACATGTTACATAAATTCAAAGTGGTTCTATTTTTTTTTTTTTTTAAGATTTTATTTATTTATTTGTCAGAGAGAGAGTGCGGGAGCGAGCACTGGCAGACGGAGGCAGAGGGAGAAGCAGGCTCCCTGACGAGCAAGGAGCCCAATGTGGGACTCGATCCCAGAACGCTGGGATCATGACCTGAGCCGAAGGCAGCTGCTTGACCAACTGAGCCACCCAAGCGTCCTAAAGTGGTTCTATTTATTTACCACCACATATTTCCTTTAACTCCTGCTCCTTTTTCCCTTAATATTTATAGTGGTAGCTACCAAAGGAGCAGCCCCATGTTCCCATAAGGTACCTGACTGCACTGTGCTTCTATTTTCTGTAGCTTGCTTTTGTAGGTGATACTAGGATTGTAGGGGAAGTTGTCGGGAAGTGAGAGGAACCATGGAGTGGATGAGGGGAAGTGATAAGTTAATTAAAGCCATGGTAGTCGATTAATCTGTTGCTGACAAGATTCCATTACACAGAAAAAGCCATTGTGTAGCATCTTAGTTTTTGCTTCAAAACCAGAATGATTGAGTGAAGGAAGTCTGTTAATTGATGATAATAAAAATGATTTCTGCAAACACAGCATTTTTGTTAAATCTTAGTACTTTTCACCTTTGGCAAATTTTGTCTGTTGCAAAAGTTTTCTAAAAGACTTTTGTGAAGTTAATTTAATTAGAATAAAAATCTTGGAATTGAACTGGGTAGAATTTTATTCATGTTTGCAACCTATTATGTTACCATGGAAATAAAAACTAGAAACTGTTTGCATTGTCTTCTAAAACCATTTAAAATAATTTCACAGTGCATTATAGATGATTTGGAATGACATTCTTTGAGTTTGTTATAATGAAAGAATAGACTTAGATTTTTCAGTGGTTTGCTTCTGACCAAAAAACTTGGATGTCTCTGCAGTCTGTCTGTACACACACATTGGTTTAGGAGTCATCATCTTTGTAAAAGGGCTGTTTTCTTGGTTACAGTTTAAATCTTAAGTCCTTCAATTTCATTCTGAAGTTCAGCAGGATTACTGTAACCTTTTAGATTTGGAGAACAGTACATCAAAGATGATGATCTGTTATCTGAGTTGGTAAGATTTTACAGGATACCAGGTCTGAAGAAAAAGATTTCTTCACCTGGCATTTGTGGAAACAAAGTCAGGAACTTGGCTTCCATTTACTCTACTGTCCGTCCCCCACCCACATTGACCAGTCTTTAAAATATTTGTTTATTTGAGAGTAAGGGTTCTTTGGTAACCAAGACCCCTGTTAAATCATCATTTAAGCTAGTTTATTAGAACAACAGAAATAGACTACAGTTACATAATATTTCTTTTTATTTGCTCAGTGCCAGGAGTAGAAAAACACTTGGCCAGCTTCATAGAGGATTAGAAAGTTTGAGGAGGAAAAGTGAAATTGTTTGTTTATTGAGCAGGAGGGTAATTGTCCATAATTACAGATGCTTGTTTTAAGGTTTGGAAAGGGTGGTTTAAAAAACCCAAAACCATATATTTAAAAAAAAAAAAAGGATAAACATCTATAAATAAAAAGAGGAAGAAGAAATTGACAAAAATGGTGGCACCGTGTTAAGCAGAATTGTTTCAGGAAAGATTCCTTTTTAAGTTGGAAACAAAGGCTGTGGGTTTGGGGGAGTGAGACCTGAGTAGGATATTTTTGGTAGACATTGAAGACCATTTTAGGTGGTTGATATTTCAGTTTTGACTTTCTCACTCCAGGGATATTCGACGAGAAAAGATTTGGAGACTTACTGATAGGGTTAACATAACGTCTTGACGTGTTGATGCAAAATGATATGAAACGTGTTTGTTGCCCTTTGTTTTATACTCTTGGCTCCTAACAGAATTCATTGAGGAACCTAAGACAGCGTGGAGCTGGCTTCTTTGAGATGCAGCCGCAGGGGGGGAGCTCCCGGGAGCGGTGAGCAGAGGGTTAACGTGGAGGGCTCTCCGAGGCTCGTCTGCAGCAGGGTTCCCGGTCTGGGCTGGGGGAAGTCCACGCCACCTTTTCCAGCCGCCCGCCCGCTACACTCGGATCTACTTTCTCCGCGCGAGCCGCTTCCCCCACCTCCCCCTGCGCGCTCCCGCTGCGCCCTGGGCTGTGCGGCGGCGGGGGGTGTGCGGCGGGAGACTCCCGGAGCCGTAGGGGGGCGCAGGAAACGGTCCCCATGCGCCTGTGGGCCGTCCCGTGTGGGTGCAGCCGTGGGGTCCGGGAGGCCGCCGGCGGGGATCGAGCCCGGAGGAGCCTGGCGGGGCGGGGGTGTCCCGCGAGGGGCCTGGCTCTGGCCGGGAACAGGGCTCAGCCCGGGCTCGGGGGCAGTTTGGGTGAGCTGGTTCAGGTGCAGAAATGTAACGTGCCAGTAAGAAGCCAGAACCGCCCATGCCCTGCGGGGGAAGCTTTCCTGTCTTTCCCGGGGTGGTCGTTCTGCGTCCAGCCCCGGAGGGCGGCTCGGCAGGTCAGCGGAGACCCGACGAGGCGGCGTGGGTTGCCCTGACGGACCCACCTGCGCTAAAGCCTCACGGGGGCGGGCGCTGGGTTTTATCACGGCGTCAGATTTAGGTTTGAAAGGAGGACAGAACGTATCGTCTCAAAAGTTGTATATTCTGGATTTGGAAGTTAATTGACAGCGGAGTCCTGGTAGCGTCTTTGCCTCCTTGGCTCTCGAGATTTTTCACGTAGTTTCTTAAGTGCTTTTATTAGTTATTCTAGGATAATTCAGCACTTTGATTCCAATTCTGCATAAATTGGGTATGTACCTAAGGATAAATACATCTCTGTAAAATTTTTAGGTGGTAATATGGATTTAACACACTTTGAAATATTTATGTAATTTGAAAACTCCCTGAGAAAACAATTTGATTCAAGTATTTCATTACAGGTTTGAGGATTTCCACCTATTTCCTCATGCGTGTTTAATTCTCAGTTAGGAAAGAAAAAAGAGAGAAGTAAAATCTATGGTTTCTTAACTAGCATTTTAATATCTCTCTTCTGATAATCCGCTAGAACTTAATTAGAAGAAAATTTAAAAAGCCCCAAACTATTACGTAGCTAAAGTGCTTTAGAGAACTTGTTTCAAGCTGAGAGAAAAAGTTTGATAAATTAAATGTTCTTTTTTTGTTAAGACTGTGATATTATAGGGTTAACTGCATTGTGTGCACAACTAAACTATCACCTTACCCAGTCTAAGATACTTAATATTTAAGTGTAGTATTTAATGTGTTTAATATATTTAACCTCAGGTGGCATTACAACTTTTTTTTTCTTACAGAACCTTTCGTATATGTTAAGTATGATAAACTGCGTCTTCCAGAATAATCTTTATTATATAGTGAAGCAGCGGTGCGTGATTTGCAAGTAGAAATCTTTTTCTCTTTTTTTAAATTAAAAAAAAATATATATGTATATATCTTTTTCTCCACATCCACAGTGGAGCCCAACACAATTGAGACCTGAACTGAGAGCGAGAGTTGGAGGCTGAATGCACACCCAGGCTCCTCCTCCTCCCCCCCCAAAAAAAACCCTGAGAGCATGAAGTGCTGCTTGGGCACTTTTCTAAAGGTCAAATAATAGGGAAGTATATGTTTTAATTTTTGTAAGGACCATTGATCTGGAAACAGTGTGTTCTAACAAGATAAGTTTGAATTTTAACTTTTTGATACTGTATAATTTAGAATAAACAGTTGCTGCTTCCAGTGTAAGGTGTCATACTTGTTAAATTATTACGGTTGTACTTGTAGTTTTCTTGTGCACATATTTTTTTAACATTTAGACCTATGCAAGATGTAAAATAAAAGATTAATGTGTACAGTGTGTTTTTTCTAAGCTACCTAATGCCTTATTAAAGAGCACTGAACTGTTTTTTTTTCTTTGATTCATTTTAATGACAAAAATGTAAATTCTCTAAAGCATCAAAATATGCAATAGCTTCCTGTATTTTGGGTTGAGAGGAGTTTGGTAAATTATTTTTTAGTGTTTCTTAGTCTTACGTTGCGTGGGATAATGGAAAAGCGTGTCCGTGACTTGACTGAATTGTGATATGTGACATGGGCATTTTTGTGGGCTGCCGTGGGCATTTGGTTCCTGATGGGGAGGTGGGACCCTTTCCTGTTCTTGGGAACAGTTCCATAGATGTATGGTTTAACTGGTATTGGTGACACACTGTGATGCTAAACAAAAATGTTGTCATTGGGACGCCTGGGTGGCTCAGTGGGTTGAGCGGCTGCCTTAGGCTCAGGTCATGATCCCAGTGTCCTGGGATCGAGTCCCACATCCTTGCTCGGTGGGGAGCCTGCTTCTCCCTCTGCCTCTGCCTGCCACTCTGTCTGCCTTGCCCGCTCTCTCTCGCTCTCGCTCTCTGACAAATAAAATCTTTAAAAAAAAAAATGTTGTCATCTATGAGGATCCCTCACAATGTAATTTGTATTTTGAGCAATAAATCCCAGTTTGTTTTTAGATTTATGTAGAGGAAAAACTTCAGTTTGTTCAGTAGAAAGTGTAAACGTCACAGACCCTAATGTTGCAGGCCTCACCTTCAGCTGCCTAGTCCCTACGCAGAGAAGCCACCATCTCTATCAACAGAAAAAAGTCAAAAGCCTTTTTTTAATCTGGGAAAACGAATGGCATATTTAAGATTTTCCTGTTTGATACCTCACTTGAATCTTCCATCATAGGTCAAAACTGGGTGTATTTCTCTTGGAATTTGGTCTTATTTTATTGTGTTTGGTCCTGTTACCAATCTCTTAGTCTGCAGTTTCGCAGCACATTCTTTGTTTCAACTAAATTGTTTTGAATAGTAATAAATTGTTCCTTTTTGCATTTTGTGTTATATATAAACTTTAATATCTTTCCCCTTTCAGGTTCTAACATTAAAGAAATAAATAATTAATAAAATTTATGTTACTTAAAAATTTGTAAAAAGCACAGAGGAAAAGATGGCATGACAACGGAAGTAAATTTAGGTTTGTTGAATTCAAAATGCTGTTGCATATGCCACTAACAGCAATCAAATATAAAGCAATCTAGAAAAAAGGCGCTAAAGATACATTTCCATATTTTTGGTAAAAAAGTACTAAAATGGAGAGACCACGGAAATGGGTGATTTGGCTTGGTTTGAAGTGCGGTGAATTAAATTTGTCACATTTTACTTAGATATGGAGTGATGGTCCCTTAATTTTGATAATGGTAATATATACATTGTGTAATTTGCCTTACTTTTCTACTATAAATACCTATAAAGATGATTGTAAAACCTCAAATTATTTAACCTGGCACCTAGGAATATTAGTAATTAGAGGAAATTTTATCCATTATATTAAGGAGAAAAATTAGGCAGGATGTGTTACACGTTGTGTTTTTCATGAGAAGATCAGTATTTCTTGAGGCTTTTTCTTACATTCATTAAAAAAAAA
>PISX010025940.1:0-25325 GCA_004024625.1 Mellivora capensis | reverse complement strand
CAACTCCCTTCTCCTCTCCATCTCCCCATGTCCTCCGTGTTATTTGTTATGCTCCGCAAATAAGTGAAACCATATGATAATTGACTCTCTCTGCTTGACTTATTTCACTCAGCATAATCTCTTCCAGTCCCGTCCATGTTGCTACAAAAGTCGGGTATTTATCCTTTCTGATGGAGGCATAATACTCCATAGTGTATATAGACCACATCTTCTTTATCCATTCGTCTGTTGAAGGGCATCTTGGTTCTTCCCACAGTTTCGCGACCGTGGCCATTGCTGCTATAAACATTGGGGGTACAGATGGCCCTTCTTTTCACCACATCTGTATCTTTGGGGTAAATACCCAGCAGCACAATTGCAGGGTCATAGGGAAGCTCTATTTTTAACTTCTTGAGGAACCTCCACACTGTTCTCCAAAGTGGCTGCACCAACTTGCATTCGCACCAACAGTGTAAGAGGGTTCCCCTTTCTCCACATCCTCTCCAACACACGTTGTTTCCTGTCTTGCTGATTTTGGTGGCACATCCTTCTTCCCTATGAAAGCATGATTTTGGGTAAAATGCATATCATATTAGAGTTCTCCAGAGAAACAAAACTAATAGAATAATGGATAGATATTTAGATAGATAGATGAGATAGAGAGATAGATAGATAGATAGATGATAGGCAAGATATATAACCAATAAGATATATCTATATCTACAGATATTTAAGATCTATATGTAGATCTTACCTTAGTAGATCTACAGATCTTACTGTTTATATTCTCGGTGGGGTGGGGGATATATATTTAAAGAGAATTATTATAAGGAATTGGTTCATGTGATTATGGAAACTGAGAAGTCTCAAGATCTGGAGCTGGAAAGCTGGGGGCTCAGAAGAGCTGATGGCGTAAGTTCTAGTCTGTTTGAGTACAGAGACAGGACAAGACCAATGTTCCACTTCAAAGACAATCAGGGAGAGAGAGAGAGAGAATTCTTCCTTATTCCATCCTTTTGTTCTACTGAGACTTCCAAGGGATTAGAGGAGGCCCACCCACATTGGGGAGGGCAATCTGCTTTACTCAGTCTATCAATTCAAATGTTACTCTCATCCAGAAACAACATCCAGATACACCTGGAAATAATATTTAACCAATATCTGGGCACTGCTAAGACCCAGTCAAGTTAATACTTAAAATTATTCATCACACATGTATTATAGTTATCATTTATATCTCAGTGTGAATTTACATTTGAAAATACAACTCTCCAGAAGTAACTGCAGTTTAAATTTTATGATAAATATATTTATAGGGATGCCTGGGTGGCTCATTTGGTTAAGCATCTGCCTTCAGCTCAGGTCATGATCCCAGGATCCTGGGATCCAATCTCACATCACATCCCTGCTGAGCAAGGAGCCTTTTTCTCCCTCTGCCTGATACTCCCCCTTCTTATGCTCTCTCTCTCTCTCTCTCTCTATCCCTGACAAATAAATAAATAAAGTCCTTGAAAAACAAATATATTTATATACCTATGATATTTTGATATTAGGAAAAAGTATGGATATTTGGGGAAGACTAAGAAGTAAGGGCTTTATCATGTCACTGTTCTACCTATTTGTACCTGGATTATCCCTGCAGAACAGAGTCTCATTTTTTGGTAGATGTTTTCGGTACCTCTTTGCCCATCTTCAGAACCCTCTCATCTCCATCTCCATCTCCAGTCACTGCTGCAGAGCCTGGTTCTATCTAGGCTATGATCAACTCTGTGCTGACATAATCAGAAGACCATCATTTCAGTTCCTGCTTGGAGCACCCACTTTAAACTAACTACTCTGTGCTTAATACATAAGACCTGGAAATGCAAGGCAACTAATCCTTATGGGACCATCTTTGATCAATAGGGACCTGGAACCAATGGATAAACATGTACCCCTTTGGTCCTCCGGGCAATAATTCCTCAGGTGATTTCCATAAACCTCCTCAGAAAGTCCTAGAAGAATCAAGCCCATAGTGGTAACCAACTCAATAATGCATCTTTGTGTTGGCTCTCCCTTCTTCCCTGTTCATGCCCTTGTCCTGTACTCCTGCTCCCTAGGATCACATTCCCAAATAAGTTACCCTAGAAGGTAAGTCTTTGTCTCAGACTCTGATTTCTGGGGAACTCAGGCTAAGATTTTGGGGGTTTGTTCTTTTATTCTGCCCTTAAAAATGCTTCTAATAGACATAAACAGACATTTCTGCAAAGAAAACATCCAAATAGCCAACAGACACATGAAAAAGTGCTCAACATCACTTGGCATCAGGGAAATACAAATCAAAACCTCAATGAGATACCACCTCACACCAGTTAGAATGGCTAAAATTAACAAGTCAGGAAACAACAGATGTTGGCAAGGATGCAGAGAAAGGGGAACCCTCCTACGCTGTTGGTGGGAATGCAGGTTGGTGCAGCCACTCTGGAAAACAGTATGGAAGTTCCTCAAAAAGTTGAAAATAGGGCTACCCTATGACCCAACAACTGCACTACTGGGTATTTACCCCAAAAATACAAGTGTGGTGATCCAAAAAGGCGTATGCACCCCAATGTTTATAGCAGCAATGTCCACTATAGCCAAACTATGGGAAGAGTCTAGATGTCCATCAACAGATGAATGGATAAAGAAGATGTGAGAGATATATGTGATGGAATATTATGCAGCCATCAAAAATGAAATCTTGCCATTTGCAACAACGTGGATAGAACTAGAGGTTATTATGCCAAGAGAAATAAGTCCATCAGACAGAGACAATTATCATATGATATCACTGATATGAAGAATTTGAGAAACAAGGCAGAGGATCATAGAGGAAGAGAGGGGAAAGTGAAACAAGACAAAACCAGAGAGGGAGACAAACCATAAGATACTCTTAATCTCAGGAAACAAACTGAGGGTTGCTAGAGTGGAGGGGATGGGAGGGATGGGGTGGCTGGGTGATGGACACTGGGGAGGGTATGTGCTGTGGTGAGCACTGTGAGTTGTGCAAGACTGCTGAATTACAGACCTGTATCCCTGAAACAAATAGTACATTATATGTCAGTAAAAGAAGACTTCAAATAAGCCAGGAGTTGCAGTTATATTCAGTGACTAATCTATAAATTCAACAGGAGTCCTAAAATGTCACCATGACTTCTTTCCAGATGCAGCTATTTTTAAAATTAGCTGGTCAAAGAATCAGAACAGACCCCAAAGATAAACCAGTACTTGTTCTGCAGAAACATTAAACTTTCTTTCAAGCTATTTTCAAGTTTAATTTCTCGGTTTTCTAATCACAGATCTGTATGACAACAAGACTGCCTGTGTCATTAGTGTTCTATATTTTTGTCCACAACACATAAAAGTAAGTTTTCATGACTTAAACTTAAAACTTAAAAGTAAGTTTTCATGACCACCAAAAGCCAGTATGAATAAATTCACCCATGCTACTCATAACAGCCCATGTGAGGGCTGATCATCACCCATCATATAGGCAGGTCTGGGTTAATGAGACTGGAAAGAGGGCAAATTTGGGTTCTCAGCAACTTCCTTCATGGAGGCATCCAACCAAGCTAGGTGATAATGGCCACTGAGCAAAGTAGAGGTGTGTTGTTTTCATTCATACCCTCTTTACTTAATCCAAGACTCCAGGGCCAACACCTCTGTTCAGTATCATGTCACTGGTGCCCAAAGTCTAGTTAACATATATCCTAGGGAGAATTCACCTATATTACATCCAGCTTTTTCAAGGCACTGTTAGGCTAATGCACCTGAGTTTGGTTTGCACTATTTCAGATACTTTCTGTGATTCTTCTGTTAAAAAAAAAAACAGTACAAAATGGTAAAAGATAGGCAATCCAAAAAGTCTGCATGCCTGGGCTGGCCTGCCAGTAGTCAACCTGGCACCACCATCACTCCCTTCTGAGCTGCAAGCTACATTTTCCAGAATCCTCTTGGCAATATGGTTCCAGCTAAGTTTGCCAATGGAAGGAGCACATGTGGATCTTACATTCACAGCCCATGGAGTTCTGACTGACACACCAACCTCTCACTCAAAATTCTTAGAACCTAGCACACACCAAGAAAGGGATGGGGCACTATATGAATGATACCATCTTGGGTTACTCAAAAATATTTCTTGTTGATAGCCATGAATTTCCCTACATGGCCTGATTTTTTCATTCAGAATTGGTTTCCTCATTTTTGAAGGTTCTCACCAGAACTTTTTTTTATTTTTTTTATAAACATATTTTTATCCCCAGGGGTACATGTCTGTGAATCGCCAGGTTTACACACTTCACAGCACTAACCATAGCACATACCCTCCCCAATGTCCATTACCCCACCCCCCTTTCCCTCCCCCCTCCCCCCAGCAACCCTCAGTTTGTTTTGTGAGATTAAGAGTCACTTATGGTTTGTCTCCCTCACCAGAACTTTTGATCCTCTTGTTAGCTCAGGATTCTTCTTGTTAGAGACCCTTGTTAGAGTCCCTGTGAACTCTGTGAGTCCCAAAGGCCTGTTCATGACTTCCTCCAGGAGACCTTCATATCCTCACATGAACAGACTTTCTGATGGCTCACCTGCCCAGCCCAGAATTCCTGAAGTGACAAGCAGATCAGATCATACAACTGATATGACATGATGCTTGAAGAATGTCCCTGAGGAGTTTTAGGCCTTGAAAAGTTAAACAGTGGAACACAAGACATCACTACCAGGTAGTGTGGTAGCCATTGTCAGATTCATGGTGGACATGTCAGACTTTGACATTTTGGGAGTAGGAAGTGGGGAGATGATTATAGGCCAGGGAGATTAGGGTGTGTCCAAGAGCAAGAAGAAGGGCTGCTTCAGGGCTTGTCCCAGGTTCTTCCTTTTGGGGCTTGTCCCAAAGAAGTTCCTCAGTAATGCTCAGTGATTGTATCAGTTAGAATATGGATTTACCTTGCTGATAATGGGATGGGAAAGAAGAGTGACTTGCACAAGGCTAACAAGGTGGGCAATCTAGGGGAAAGTCATCAGAGACCCAGATCCTTGCTGACCTTATTCTCCACACTTCTTCATATGGGGTGCCCATTCTCAAAGTTATCTTGTCATCTGAGGTGGCTGCTAGTTTTAACCATCACATCCATGGTCCAGGGAAGAAGCAACAGGAAAAGTAGCAAAGGTAACAAGAGGCATGCACTACCTGTAAGCATACTTTTTAAGGACATTCATGGAAATACCACATAAATATGTCAGTGGTTGAGAAGTGTGGTTGTATAGCTAGACACATTGACAGCTGAAATAAAACCAAAGTTCTGTGACTAAGAAAGAAGTTGGAAATGGTTAGTAGACAGGCAAACAGGAGTCTCTGCCAGGGTGGTGAAGACCATAGGCTCTGGAGGGAAACCGACTCTGCCACCAAGTAGCTAAGTGGTTCTGGGCAAGTTTACTTAACCTCCCAGAGCCCAGCCATCTGTCTATGAGTCAGGGATAATAGCAAAGCAGCTTCATGATGTCACTGTGTAGATTAAAAGAGACAAGTCCTTAGAGTGGCCCTCACAGTGCCGGGCATGCACTTAATGCCAGGGAGTCAGAACCTTTCACAGGTGACCTGAAATAGCTTTACTCTTCTGATACTGCCTTGGCACACAGTCTCCAAAATCTCCCTTGTCTGTCCCTTTTCCACCTCCCTGATGATCCCACAGCTTCCTCAAACAATGTCTTGCTCAGTCTAAGGTAATCTGGCTCAAGACTTTAATCTCAAATCCTATGAGCTTCCTCCCTTGTGGCAAAGGCCATCAGTGACCACTTGGGATTCATCATTCTAGCACATGCCAAAGGGCCTCCCACAAGCACATGTGGCCTGAGGACCTTCTCACCACACATGTTAAGCCAGTAGATGTGAGCGGGAAGTGTGGAACCCCCAGAAGCAGCCCTCCTCAGTGACAAAGGGGACAGCTCTGAGGTAGGACTGAGCCATCTGATAACCTGCTAAACTTGGCACCTTTTATTGGCTTCCTTCCCTGTCTTGGTTCCTACTTCCTTACCAGTGCATCCTGGGACCACCTGTGAAGAAACTACTCACAGTGAAATCTCACCTGGTGAGCACCTCTGCCTGGCCTTAGCCTCCACAGTGGCAGATGCACCATCATGGAGTGAGAATGGCCAACTCTTATGTCTCCAACATCCTTGATCCACACTCCTACTCCACCTATGGATGAATGGCCTCTCACTCTGATTTCCTGATATTCCCCAGAGTCTCTCTTAGCTTCCAAACTTGAGGTTTCCAACCCTGCCTGGCATGAGAAATGTCCTGCAGTCCAGCCAGAGGTGAGGACTGGAATTGAGAAGTTGCTCGAGTGATATCGCCTTGGTGTGTGTGGAGGGATATGTGTGTGTGGATGTGTTCACATATACTTGTATCCATGTTGTATATGATCTCTGGAATCTGCAATGAGAAGGGATCTGGGTCGTCGGTGGATGGGGTGCAAGATTTATATTACTAATAATAGCAAACACCTGTTTTGTACTTCCTATGAGCCAGCACTGTGCTGAACACTTAATATATAGGAATTCATTTAATTATCACAACTGTCTGTGGTATATGCTATTATCATGCTTATTTTACAGATGAGGGAACTTTGTTTCCATTTTTTACCTTAGGCTTACATTCCCTATTTAAATAGAGATGACAGATGGAGGGATGGGCATTTGGACAGATTTAAGCTCTCCAGGTGAATGTATTTCACAGTTGAAACCTGTGTTCTAAAGTTACTGCTCCAATTTCCATAAGTGCCAAGAATTTCCAGAAAACCCCAGAGGAGGGAGCAGGAGGTAGGAGAATCTCTTGGCCATTGCCTATACTTACTGTGATCAGAGCTGTCCCCCATGGACCTGGTGTTAATGAGGTCTGGACCAGCTGCTGAAGTGGACATGGTATGGTCTTGGTCTCAATAAATCCCTGTCTCCCTGATTAATGATTCAGGAGGAGATCTGTAAGTCACTGTACACAGTGCATGAAGAGTAGACAGGGCCACCAAACAGGGCTCAATGGAGTCAGATGAGCTCATGTGCATCTTAATGTGCTGTGGGAGGGATGGACGGAGGCTTGGACCATAACTTGGTTTCCTAATGGAATGAGGGAAGCACTTCTGCACCAACGTGACTTCAACGGATTACAGCTGAAAACAGATGAGATCATGTCTGTAAACTCCTATGAAGATCTTCAAACAGAGTGCGACACCTTCCTAGCTCACGATTAATTCTACGCTTGCAGGTGGGTACAAGCTCTTTTCCTTCTAACCTAAGCCATCCTTTGGAGCCACTCATGGAACTAAACGCATGCATGAAATGACAAAGTGACTGCCTGAAGCACCAGGTCTACATCATAACCCCCCAGCACTCTCTGTCATTTTAACAAGTGTCATTGGATGGCTTCTCACTGGCTGAATTAGGTCATACCCCCACACCTGAACCAACCCAAACGAATGGAAATATTTCATCAGACCTAGTAAATCAACCCCACCTCCTACCCTAAGAGTCCAGGAAAGGCATATCTGTCCCACAAAATTGCAGGGGCCAAGCAGGGTAGGGGAAGAATTCATTGATGGAATGCAGTGTAGACAAAGGGCAGACAACAAAAAAATGTCCAAAATGGAATCTCTCTGATTCCATAGCCTCAAAGTGAGATAAAATTTAGCTAATAAAAAGACGTGAGCAGGTTGTCCCCAGGAGCTGCCATGAGCTATGTGTAAAATCATCAAATGGTAGAAATGGAAGAAACTGTGGAGACCTTCTTATCCCACCCCTTCATTTTACTGGTGAGGAAGCTCAGTCCCAGGGAGGCCACCCAGGAGCAGCCAATAGAGCTGGGTCAGAATCCTACCTGGTCTTCTGACTCCAGGGCTGCAAGAACAGTGCTGACAGAGCCTGAGGGCAGGGAATATGTGCCCTGCCCTTCCAACATCCCTGAGAGCAAATTTTTAAAACTTCTCTTAGAAACTGTGAGAAAATCAGTATTCTGGTTTTGATATTGTACTATAATTTTGCAAAATGCTTACATTGGGAGAAACTAGATGAGGGGTGCACAGAATCTCTCATCTTACAACTTCATGGAAATCTACAATATCTCAAAATTTTCAATTAAAAACTGTAAGAGGATTTTCAAAATGGCATAAAATTGTATATCCAGCCACAACAGTGTTTGGTATATTTGGCTCATCAAATCACCCTCTGAACCAAGTAGAGAAATATAGAACAATAATAAAAAAGTATTAAATGTGTGTGTGTGTGTGTGTGTGTGTGTGTGTGTGTGTGTGTGTGCCATAGCTTCACTCAAAACCAAAGCAAACAGGGGTGCCTGGGTGGCTCAGTGGGTTAAGCCGCTGCCTTCGGCTCAGGTCATGATCTCAGGGTTCTGGGATCGAGTCCCACATCGGGCTCTCTGCTCAGCAGGGAGCCTGCTTCCCTCTCTCTCTCTCTCTGCCTGCCTCTCTGTCTACTGTGATCTCTCTCTCTGTCAAATAAAGAAATAAAATCTTAAAAAAAAAAACACCAAAGCAAACATTTCCCAGACGAGATCAGAAGTGGAACAGAAACACTCACCTGTAAGGGGATGAGGTAGCAGCTTTGTTGAAGCCATGGGTCTATTGTACTCTAGAACTAGGGTTGGGCAGAGGCAACGGGGAATTCAATCCCTAAATAGGAACAGGGACCAAGAGCCCCATGTTAGAGAAGGGTACAGATGGCTGGGGAAGGCTTCTCTCATCCCTGATGGGTCATAATTCAACATTCACAGTGCAAGGATAGATAACAAAGTCTTGACAGGGTATCCACAGAAGCAGAGATAACCCACAATTACTGCTTGCAAATGGCATCTGCAGTGTCCATTCAGGATGAGAGTTCAAAGTGGCTGATATAAGAGTTGGTTCTGAACTACCCAACCTGGAGAGATAAACACAGGGGAGGGACACACACACACACACACACACACACACACACACTGTACTGTCCTTCCCCCTCCCTCTTTCCCTTGTTTTGGCTCTTGTTTCTGCTCTTCCCTGAGTAGACAAAATTCAGTCTATCAAAGATAGCCAGCATTGCTGACCCCAGAGGTTAAAGACAATGTAAGGTGGTTTTGTCACTGCCTTGGCCACCTCTATGCCTCTTCCTCTGAGAAATCCATTTTAAAATGGTGTGTTAAAAGGTCCTCAGAATTTTCAAACTGCTATTTTTCTCCAGAAATTAATCGGCATAGCCTTCCTGCCCCTGGGTGTTCAAAGGCCTGGGAATATTTCTTAGGAGGGAAGGCATGAGAAACCATCCTCCAAAGCCTCTTGGATTCAGTGTCTCCCTAGAAGTTTCATCTCTAAGAATGTGCTTCATTTGGATTGTGTGTTCCAAATTCATTTGCCCATAAAGCTTCCTTCTAAAGAACCAAATAAGTTTATCCTAATCAAAAAAAAAAAAAATGAGCAAGCATAAGAATAGAGTCAAGAGCTTTCCCTGAGGTCACAGAGCAAATCAGAATCAAAGTTTGGGGTTGACTCCGAGCCCTCTACCCAGCCTGCCTTCCCCTGTACCTCAATCTTAACTTCTCAGTATGACATAAATAGAGGATAGTTTGGTTTCACATTGTTTAGCACAACTCCAAGGGTAGGGTAAATGTTTGGTTTAAAAAAATTCATAGACTATGAATTGGAAGTGACCTGGGATGTATACTCTAATTCTTCCATTTCTCAGGTAACAAAACTGAGGTAGAACTAGGAGAAGGGATTTGTTCTAGTCAGAGGAAGACCTTTGGGCTCACAACTGCAGTATCAACATTTACTGAGCACTCACCAATGCCTGGCCCTGATCTAGCAACATGCATCTTCTACCTGATCTAATTCCCACACAGCCTTGTGCACAGGATCCCATTATTTCTACCCTGGTCTTACAGACGAGGTCTTGGAGGCCCAGACAGGTCAGGTAACTGGTAACAGGTGAGTGGCACTATTTAGAATTGAGCCCAGGTAGGGCAGACTTCAAAGCCCACCTCAAGACCACACTATGCCATCCTTTCCTTACTCATTAACCATGTGGCTCCAGGAAATGTCTTGCATGAGTCAGATTATGTTTTGTGCCCTGGCTCTATCACTCACTACCCAGACTGAGTTTAGAAACTTAACCTCTTTGAAACTCGGTTTCTGGATGCTGAGATGTCTCAGTTGGTTAAGTGTCTCCCTTCGGCTCAGGTCATGATCCTAGGGTCTTGGCATCGAGCCCTACATCAGGCTCCCTGCTCAGTGGGAAGCCTGATTCTCCTGCCTCTTTTGCTTCCCCTGTTTGTGCTCTCTCCCTCTCCCTCTCTCTCTAATAATAATAAATAAAATATATTTTTTAAACTCATTTTCTTCATCTGTGAAGTGGGAATTTTAATAACACCCACCTTGCAGGCCTATTATGGGATTGAGATAATTTGTGTAAATCCCCTAGCTCTGTTCTTGGCCACAGTAGTTAGTTTGTGCTCTTGTTTACCCTCATGTGGTAACCAGCCTGCAAAATAACCCCCAATGATTTCCCACCTCCTGATATCATATCCTTGTATATTTTCCCAAACTGTACCAGAGTCAGTCTGTATGACCAATAGAGTATAGCAGAAATGATATACATCATTTCAAAAAATAGGGTGTAAAAGACTATGACTTCCCTCTTGGTCTATCGATCATCTATTGATCTAGCATCTGTGGGGTGACTTGGGTCACCAATAGCCATGTCATGAATGGCTCTATAGAGAGGAGCACATGGCATGGAACTAAGGCCTATGACTAACAGTTAGCAAGAAACTGAGGCCCTCCAACCACCATGTGAGTGAGCTTGGAAAGAGATCCTCCAGCCCCAGTCCAGCATTCAGGTGACAGCAGCCCCAGCTGAGAGCTTGACTGCAACCTCAAGAGAGATCCTGAGCCAGCACAACCCAAATAAGCCACTCCAAGATTTCTGACCCTCAGAAGCTGTGTAAAACACTAAATGTTTGTTGACTTAAACTGCTAAGTTTTGGAGCTATTTGTTGCACATAAATGGACAGCTAATACCCCCTCACTTGATTTCCATGGAGGTAGGGGTCCATAGAGATATGATGATAGATTTTTGAAGCCTGGGACTTGGCTCAGAATTTGCAGGTCTGGCCAAGGTTCTTCAGAGAACCATAGCTGCTTGATTAAGATTTGTCCCACTTAACACACCATGTACATCTTCCCCTTGGCCTGCTTCACTGGCTCTGCATTTAGAAGCTGCCTTTAATAGTCTTGAAACAGAATCCCGTTCCACGCCATCAAGCAACAAAAACAAAGGTGTTTGTTGGAGGCGAGGAGGAGGAATAAAAGCATTCTTTTCATTTACATGTCAGCCATGGAGAACAATATGAAAGCATTTTGCAAGTTTTCTTGAATTTGGGTTTCTGTTTTGATTTTTTAAAAGTGCAAATCAGCATCTAAGACCAAACCTTGGGGTGGCAGAGAAATTTAATTAGAATGTGGGATGTTTTACATAAATTTGTTTCTTTCTGTTGTTTTCTTAAGGCTGACAGGATCACCCATCTGCTTAAAATATAATTGAGTGGAGAAGTGAGAAGAGAATAAAAGATCTATTCAGAAAGTTTAAATCCAAACCAGAAGCCTGGGTATAACTGCTGATAGTGACCTTGAATTGAGGTGACAAGGGGAGCCGTTCTCTGTAAGCCAAAGATAGTTGTATAGTAGTCAGAATCATCAGCCCCCAGCCTATAAATGCCATAAGGAATATTCACAAATATTTGGGTCCTCCTTCTTTGGGGCACACAGTAAGATTGTAATTGCCATTCTCTCTTTCCTTTAAAGTTACACAAATGTGTGTAACTTGCTCTAGTCAATAAAATATGAGCAGAGATGATGTGTGCCACTCTCAAGTGGAAACTTCAGAAGCTAGCACACCAATCCCTTCTCTCTGTCATAGAGATCACAGTAGTACCTCTTGAGATGGCTCCATGGGTCAGCCTGGCTCCCTGACCCCTGATGAGCAGACCATCCCAGGCAGCTCACAGTGAACATATAATAAGAACCATAAATACATTTTGTTAAGTTACTAAGATTTGGTAGGAGTGGGGGTGGAGGAGTTACACAGCTTAAACCAGCGTACCTAACTAATGCACTGACTTGGAAAATTAGTCCATGACTTGCTCAATCTTTATTCACTCAGTGAACATTTACCAAGCCTTAAGTCCATGTCAAACATCATGCTAGAACTGGGAGCCAGCACCTAAGATACTATCAGGCACCCAACACTTGTGTAATAAATATTTGTTGAATAAATAATCATAATAATTACTACTATCTATATAATGCTTAGTATATATTAAGGGCCTAATAAGAGCTATATGCAGTGAATTTTTTCTAACAATCCTAGGAGGTAAATACTACAACTACATCCACCCATACATATAAGAAACATAGGGTTGGGGCGCCTGGGTGGCTCAGTGGGTTAAAGCCTCTGCCTTCGGCTCAGGTCATGATCCTGGGGTCCTGGGATCGAGCCCCGCATCGGGCTCTCTGCTCAGCAATGAGCCTGCTTCCTCCTCTCTCTCTGCCTGCCTCTCTGCCTACTTGTGATTTCTGTCTGTCAAATGAATAAAATCTTAAAAAAAAAAAAAAAGAAACATAGGGTTTAAAGTGGATACATCATTCACCATAATTATATAATCAATAAGTTGTACAGCTAACCCTAAACTCAGGTTATCTCTGGATCCACAGTTGTACCATTAACCATTACATTATGTTATCCTGAAACAGGTGAATCTATAAATGAGAATAAAGAGGAAGTATTTGTCTTTGTAGGTTTTACAATATAGCAGGGACACTGATATGCACAAACAATTCCTAGTCCAAGAAATCTGAACCTGGTGGAACTGGAAAGGTTTTACAGAGAAAGTGACATTTGAGCTGGGTATGGAAGAAGTATAGACAAGCTAACAGATAAGGGAGGAGGGCATTCCAGGCTAAGAAAATGGCATTTTTCAAGGGCATGACAGGCAGTGCCACCACCAGGAAACAGGCCTTATTACAGGAATGAGAAATTCCCCCTTGTCTCCCCAATACCCTGTAACTGGTCTAAGAAAGTCCTTAGCTGTGACAAAGTGGCCAGTAATGAAAGAAGGGAAGGAAGTGTCCTGCTAGCTACATGACTTTCAGTGCCACCATTTACTCTATGCATGTTTATTGACCCTCTCTGCCAGGCCTGACAATACACTGGCCTGGGGCTACAGCAGTGAGAATAGCTGAGCACTGCAGACCTGAACCATAGGCTTCAGAGACCAGTTCACATCAAGATAATCTACATAAGCCAGGCAAGGCTCAAGAAGAAATCCTAGTCAGATGATTGGGAGGATTTTGAACAAGTGGCCAAATTCCTGGGACAGGAGTGCACCATCTTCTCAGCCAGACTTTGTCCTAGTGGGCAGCCACCCATATTAAGTAACTTAACTGGACCTCAGAGTGTCCAAGAGAGGTTGGGCTCATAGATGCTTTATCCAAAGACATCCTCACTTCCCTTATCTTTTCTGGCCTCTAGCTACTTTTGTTGTAACTGCAGTGGTATGGGAAGTTTTATAAAAATCCCTACATAATACAGGAGCAGTGGTGTTTGAGGGCTGGCTGAAAGGGCTTTGGAGGCTTACAAAAGGATCTAGTTTCCCAGAAGCTTATGTCTGTGTGGCTCTGCTTCAAAGGCCACTAAATTCCCACCAGAATTAAGAAGAAAAATTCCTCAAAATCCTTTTCACTCAGAGTGTGCAAGGCAAGGATTAGATCTATCATGCACAACCTACCTTACTATCTATGACTCTCTTTTGTGGGGCTTGAGCTGGCTCAAGGATGTTCTGCCTGCCTGCAGAGGGACAGACTCTGTGGGCTTAAAATCTGCAGTTGGCAGCATCAAAAGCTCAAAGCTTCCGACCTCCAAATGACTGGAATCACCCCTCAAAAACAGACCAACTTGCCAAAAATAAGTTAGTCAAAAGCTAACTTGCAAAATAACCAATTTTCTAATAAAGAGTAAAAACTCACCAAATTAGGATTTTTTTTCTCTACGTGCCCCTGACTCTCACTGTGCCCTGGCCCTTAGAATATTTACCTTAAAAATTGTTTTCAATCAACAAATTGGAATTCAGTGAACTGGTTATTCAGTGAATTAATTTGTTACTGATTTCGCAAATTGATCTATAACAGCCCCTCACCTGGATGCCTAAAGAACTTCTAATCCTCCCTCCCCCAGTCAGAGATGAAAGCTTTGTCCGAAAAGTTTCATGACCTTAATGACCTCAATTGTCTTGGCCAGAAGACCTTTGCATCTGAATATGAGTATTGTCACCATCTCCCACAGCGGTGCACCATCCCTCCCCAATGTGGGAAAGAGGCTTCTTTGTTGAAAACTTGCCAGCTGTTTGTTTACTTAAATTTGGGCACTTTCTCTGACCTCACTCATTATGAAAGAGCGAGCTCTTGGCAGGTGCGTATGTTACAAGTGACATGCTTTAAAAACACCTCGTGTAAATCAGATATTGCCACAAAATGGAAATTGCAGCCACAAATTGCATACTTATTACAACAGTGTCTGATATATGAGGTGACGTTGACACGGTATAACAGGTAGCCTGAGAAGTAGAAAGTTACACATGGAGCATAAAAGATAATTATTTTTCAATCCACAATAATACAATCTCACTTATTTTTGACATCACCGAATCCTGCATCAAAGCTGAAAAGATACTTAAGGCTGTTATCCAAGCCCTTTGTTTTACAGATAAAAAGGCTGATGCCAGCAAAAGCATAGATCTGCCCAAGGTCACTTGGAGAGAACCTGGCACTGCTGCTGCCTTGACACCAGGCAAGGAGGTTCCATGGCTCTGTCTACTTTCTTTCCTGAGTTTATGAAGATAGGAAGTCTCCCTGAGTCTACTGCACAGCAGAGTCAAGGGAGCACTCTGGAGTGGACAAGGCAAGAGACACATGGACCCTGCCATCAAAACATTCACAGTTGGGCACAATGGAAAGATCAAGCTTGTCTCTGCAACCTTGGTTGGACAAGTCATTTAGACTCACTGAGTTTCAGTTTCTTAGTCTAAAAGATTAAGCTGATTTCACATATCTATCTCACAAAGGCATCATGAAGAATTAAATGAGACATTCAAGGTAAGATAAACAAATGAGGCACTTGACCTATCAAGAGGCAAATTCATGTCATTTTGTACTGTCTCTACAAAAGGGCCACCATTGCCAAAAGTGAATGCCATCACAGTCCAGGTGGAACTGATGGGGCTGTTGTACTCAATATCTGTATCCTCCAGCCACTGCCCTAGATACATTTCCCCAGAGCCTGTATAGACATGCCCCTCCCAGACACCCATAATGGCATGATCATTCTGTCCCTCAATTTCAAGTTGCTTCCAATTTCAAAGGACTTCTGATTCCAGGAATTGAAATTCTAAGGGAATTCAGTGGTCCATGCACATACGTCTGAAATTCTGCCACCACTAATCCCATCTCCCAGAATATAAACTGCCCAAGGGCTGGGATGTTTTGGTCCTTCATTCCACAGACATTTATGGAGAGCCTCCTTTATGCCAGACTCTGAACTAAGCTCTGCCAATGCTGTAATGCACAAGGAACAAAGCAGACAAAATCCTGCTTTAATGGATTGAGACATGCAATTAAGAAGGAGAAAACTAGAAAAAGAATTCTTTAAGTAGAAGAGAAAAAACAAGATAATGCCAGAGTGACAGATACTTTGAAGGAAATACATATGGCTGATATATTGGCTGGGAATATGGCACACAATCAGGGTGGTATTCAGCCAGTGTGCACAAATGTGGCTATCCCAGTTGTGCATGGCTAGTATCTGTTTGGATTAACCAGTGATTGTACCATCCCTGATGTTAGAAATGTTTAATGCCACTACTGGTGTGTGGTGCATCTTTAGATTGTTGAGAAGGGCATTTTCAGATTTTTGAGGAGGACATCTTCAAGAGCACAGTATTGAGCAAGATCTGAATAATGAGTAGATGGCCATGAATAGATCTAAGGGAGGAGTGTTCCAGAAGACAGCACCAGTCTGTGCAAAAGACCTGTGGCAGGAAGAGAAGCTGGGAGTAAGAGAGAACCAGAAACAAGGCTGCCAGGTTGACTGATGTACAGTAATCACCAGGTCGGCAAGGTGGGCAGGAGCCATGTACCAAATTTGGGGTTATTCTGAGTGTGGTGAGGAGGAAGAGTTTCAAGCTCGGGAGTGATAGGATTTGGATTTTCAATTGCAAAAGAGCACCTGGGTTGCTTCTGTAGAAAGCTAAGCATGTATCCTCAGTGCCTAGAATCATGCCTACTAGGTAGCAGGAGTTGCATAACCTACTACTAAATCAAAGAATGAACATGCCTGTACCTTCTCAGTGCTAAATGAGGCCATTCCTGATCTGAGCTTAGTATTTTTTAAGTCCTCTCTCTATGGCCACTAGTGAGCAAAGGTAAAATGTTCTCATGCATTTTAGCTGCTGATCGTGCTTGAGCTATTCCAATGAGCCCCAGCTTCAATGGTGGTGCTTGAGGCAGGCTCCAGACTTCACAGAGTGAGGATCCTTGAGGAACACCTTGGGCAGCTTCCAGGCAGAAATGGACATCTCACACCTTTCTCACGCACAAACCTTAGCACATAGAAACCCTTACTGAGGAGCTTCTATTTTTCGGTAGGTCTCTGCACTATAATGGGAAAATTAGACTGTCACTCAGGAAATGTCCTATTTGGGATTCCTGTTAGCACCTCTGATTTTGCAGTCTGGGGTTTGTATGTGATTTTTTCACTTTGCTTGTCAATGAAAGGAAAGGAGAAGCTTGGGAGAGAATTTTGTTTATTTATTCAACAAATATTTATTGTACACCTAGTATGTTGCAGATATCGCTATAGGGGCTGGGAGTACAGAACTCATGAAATTTAAAAAGCAAATCACTGCCTTTGTGAGGAGAAACATAATACAAAATAAAATACAAATACAAAATACAAAACAAATCATTATATGTATAATTTTATATGTGTAATACTTGAGATATATAAATAATACTTGATAGCAGTCAGTGAAACAAGGGATGTAAAACAGGAAAGGGAGAATCCACAGGCTGCATTATTAAATAAGGTCCTCAGGGAAGGTCCCTTACAGAAGGTGAGGGATTAGTCCTAATGAAGTCTGCGGGGAAAGTTCTGAGGCAAATAGTCCAGAGGAACTGGAGTTAGGGTGTTTAAGGAGCCACAAGGACACCAGTATGGCTAGAGGAGAGTAAAAAAAAGGGGACAAGAGTGTGAAAGAAAGGCAAGAAGGTGATGCTGGAGCAGATGCTGTTGGGCTCTGTGGGTCTGGTAAAGACTAGCCCTTACACAAAATGAAATGGGAAACACCAGAGGACTTTGAGCCGACATATACTTACTTTGGTTGATATTTGGGGAACAGACTGAAAGAGAGCCAGGACAAGAGCTGAAAGAGTCCTTCGTTCATCTGCTGGGAGAGCTTCCTGAAGCTCCCTCTCTTGTCCTTCGGTGTCATTATGAGTAGATGTTAAGGGTAACTCCTGCAGCATCTCCATATCCACCTGAATATGAAGCTACTCCATGGAAGAGATAGAACCAAGGAACTGCAAGAAAATGCAAATAGAATTATAGAATTTGGTCAACTGTGAAGACCACCTTGCACCTGAACTTCCAGTTTTGTGAGTCAATAAACATCATGATTGTTCCAAACCAAAAAGAATTGAGTTTTCTGTTTCTTGCACCCAAAATCTTTCTCATTCATCATCCAAATTCATTATCCATCAATCACCATTTGCTCCCAACATTCATGCTATGGCTTCCCAGACAATCTCTACTTAGTTGTATATAAGATATCAATTCCGGAAATGGTGTCACTTTTTTCTCTGTGAGATGTCCTTCCATGGAACCCTCTGACATTGGAGTCCACAAACTGGCAGATGCATCAACTATTTCTCATCATATGTGTACTAATTCACTCAACATTTATTCAGTCCTGGACTGGTCCTTGCTCTGTCCTATATGAACAAAATCAATCCCAGTTCTTAAGGAGTCAAGAGGATGTGCAAGAAAGATCTGCTGGTGACCTGACATTCTACCAAGTGTTAAAAATGACTTTCTTTATTGTAGACCATACATTAGCAAATACTTGATCCTCTCTGGGCCTCAGCTTGACCTTACATAAATAAATCTTTCCAACTTTGGAAGTTTATGGATCTATGATTGATGGTAACTTTCCTTTGGGGTTGATCTCTAGAGTTAGACTTCTGTAATAGACAGTGAACCAGAAATCACAAAGACCTCCCATATTTTTTCAAAACCAGAGTAAAAACTACAGTGACATGGCTCATTACTAAGTAAGATTTGGCAGTACCATGAGCCAAGTCACATATTTCCAAATACATACAATAAAAACTTCTTATAATGTAGTCATCTCATAACAAAGATATCAATCATCTCCCCAATACCAATCACCAATTTCCAATTTCTCCCTTCTTAACTTCTTGCTTTGAATGATGTAGCACTACAATTAAGTCAGTTAGCTTGGAATTAGTCTGTTTAGTGTCCTCATTCTTTTTGACCATTACATACAATCCTTAAAATTGTTTTCTGATACTAGTGAGATTACATTTGGGTGATTCTCCCACCTGTCTGGAAGCTAGTATTTCTAAATCACCTTGACTGATGCCTCTTTATCCATCACCAATTATCTGAAAATGACCCCAGGTCCTATCCTTACCCTCTTCTCCCTCTAAATTTCTTCTCCTTGAGCATCTTCCATCTTATGACTAAGTACCAGACCTGTGTTTTTTATGTGCACCCTTTTCATCTGTGCACCAACCCATGTTTCACACATTTCCTCCCCCTCTCTCTTCTTCACTCTATCAGTTAGGATTCATCTAACAAAACAAAAACCATTCTAGGTGTTTCCAGCAGAGATAATTTAATAAGAGTAACTCACTCAGAGTAACATCACTCAGGTGATGGAAAAGCCAAGTAGTCCAAATATGGAACACCCATAGATTAAACACAGCAGGAACATGCCACCAAGCCTCGGGTTAGAGGAATGGTAGGAGGAGGCGGTATCACAAAGAGCCTAGAAGCTTGAGCTTTCCAGAAGGCCCTACGTCATGGCAGGATCTGTTTGTTGAAGCTAAGTCCATGAAAAGAGTGACTGTCTGACTTCAGCTGGAATCAGGGGTGAGAGGGAGACTACTAGACATGCTTCTAGAAACAGGGAAAGAAAAAAAACTCTCCTCCCACTCTCCAGTCTTCCATCAATAGCTCCATGATCTACAGGTCAAAGGAACCTGGGAACTATAGCACCCTGTGACAGAGAGCTTAACGGAAGAACAGGCTAATAGTACACCCACCCGGCAAGCTTCACCTTGCAATGTCAACACTCAGTCAGGTAGCTTCATTCCTTTTCACCAGGACCCTCAGTGTTATATCCAACCTCTTCTATGTACTTCTTCTTGCAAAATGTATCCAAGGCCTGTTATTTCTTCTCTGAAATAAATTCCTGTTGACTCTTCCTTCGCCAGTTCTGCAGCCAATCACAGTAACCAAAGGATTTAGTGTTTCTGATTGGTAGAGCTTATGTCGCATGCCCACCCTCAGAATCAAAGGTAGAGCTTTCCCAACCAAATCTCATGAACAGAAAATGAGTAAAGGATTGTTACCCAGAGGAAAACCTGTTATAAGAAGTAAAAAAGAAGGAATGCTGGAGGTAGAGACAAGCATAGGGGGTCTGCTACACAATCCTTTCATTACGTGACTCCTATAAAACAAACCAAAGAAACTCTATTTCTTAGTCTGTTTAAAGACCACATTATAATGAAAAAAGCAGAAATAATCTGAATGTCTACCAATGGAGAAATGGTTGAAATGAAATATAGTGATTTGGAATGTTCTCACCATTTTTTGAAAGAAAAAGGGAGAGGGAGAGCATGCTTCTTGCATCTTGTGTTGTATTTCATATCTCTGGAAGAATACATAGAGCCAGATAACTGGGGCACCTCCTAGAGAGAACAGAGAAACTAGTAGATCAAAATTGGGGAAAAAATTGACTTTTCTCTGTATCACTCTTTTTGTACCATTTGAACTTTGTTCCATGTTATTTTTTCAAAAACATTAATTAATTTTTAAAAATTAAAAATTTCCCAAATAACATATAGATCAAGAAATCTCATGATAAATTTTAAAATATTTTGAACTAACTGAAAATGAAAATACAACTTACCAAAACTTGTAAGATGCAGAAAAGACAGTGCTTAAAGGAAAACTGATAGCATTGAATGCATACATTAGAAAAGAAGAAAGATCTGGGATGCCTGGGTGGCTCAGTGGGTTAAAGCCTCTGCCTTCAGCTTAGATCATGATCTCAGGGTCCGGGGATCGAGCCCCACATCGGGCTTTCTGCTCAGCAGGGAGCCTGCTTCCCTTCTTCTCTCTCTGTGGCTCTCTCTGCCTACTTGTGATCTCTGTCAAATAAATAAATAAAGTATTTTTTTAAAAAAAGAAAAGAAAAGAAGAAAGATCCAAAATCAATAATCTAGGCTTCCACATTGGGACATCAGGGGGAAAAGAGCAAATTAAAACCAAAGTAAGAAGAGAATAAAAAATAAAAATTAGAGCAGAAATCAATGAAAATACTATGTTTATAGCAGCAATGGCCACAATAGCCAAAATATGGAAAGAGCACAGATGTCCATCAACAGATGAATGGATAAAGAAGATATGGGGTGTGTATACATATACATATATATGAATATTACTCAGCCATCAAAAAGAATGAAATCTTGTAATGATGTGGATGAAGCTAGAGGGTATTATGCCAAACAAAATAAGTTAGTCAGAGAAAGAAAAATAGCATATGATTTCACTCACATGTGAAATTTAAGAAACAAAACAGATGAGCATAGTGGAATAGAAGGGAAAATAAAACAAGACAAAAACAGAGAGGGAGACAAACCATAAGAGACTCCTTTTTTAAAAGGATTTTATTCATTCATTTGATGGAGAGAGACACAGCAAGAAAGGGAACACAAGCAGGGTGAGTGGGAGAGGGAGAAGCAGGTTCCCCATAGAGCAGGGACCTCAATGCAGGGCTTGATCCCAGGACCCTGGGATCGTAACTTTAGCTGAAGGCAGACGCTTAATGACTGAGCCACCCAGGAGCCTCAAGAGACTCTTAACTCTAGGAAACAAACTGAGGGTTCCTGGAGGGGAGATGGGTATGGGGATGTGGTAATTGGGTGATAGACATTAAGGAGGGGACTTGAAGTAATGAGCACTGGGTGTTATATGCAACTGATGAATCACTAATTCTATCTCTGAAACTAATAATACAGTATGTGTTAATTAAATTGGAATTTAAAATTTTTTTAAAAGAACATGTTAGTTGAAAGATGCTCTAAAAAAAGAAATCAATGAAATTAAAAATAGGAAATCAATAGAGAAAATTCAACAAAAACTAAAAGTTATTTCTTTGAAGAAATCAATAAAATCAATAAGCCTCTAGCCAGACTGACTAATTTAAAAGAGAGAAAAGAAGCAACTTACTAATATCAGAAATGAATGAGGGAACATCACTACAAATCTCATGGACCTTAAAGACTAATAAAAGAGTATTACTAATAATTCTATGTCCACGAATTTGATAGATGAGATGAAACGAGCCAATTCCTTGAAAGACACAATCTGCTAAGACTCATGCATGAAGAAATAAATTACCTGAGTAAGCCTATATCTGTTAAAGAAACTGAACTAATAATTAATAACCTTTAGCGATGCCTGGGTGGCTCAGTCAGTAGAGCATCTGACTCTTGCTTCAGCTCAGGTCATGATCATAGTATTGTGAGATCAAGCCCCATGTCAGGATCTGTGCTTAGTGGGGTGTCTGCTTGTTTCCCTCTTCCTCAGCCCCTCCCCCTGTTCATGCGCTCTCTCTCTAATAAATAAATAAATCTTTTTAAAAAATTAATGACCTTTAATTAATTAATTAATTAACAGGAAGCACAGACCCAGATCCGTTCACTGGTTAATTCTACCAAAGCTTTAGGATGAAATTATACCAATTCTCTACATATCTTCCAGAAAACAGAATCAGAAAGAATACTTTCTAACTCATCCTACAACACTAGCATTACCTTAATCCAAAACCAGACAATGATATAAGAAAAGAAAACCATAGACCAATATCTCTCATGAACATAGATGCAAAAATCCTCAATGAAATATTAACAAATCAAATCCAACAATATATAAAAATAAGTATATGCCACTATCAAGTGGGCTTTATCTCAGATATGCAAGAATGGTTCAACACCAGAAAATCAACTAATGTAATCTATTACATCAGTAGATTTTTAAAAATCATATGATCATATCAATAAGTACAGAAAATCATGTGACAAAATTCAATATCTATTCATGGTAAAAACTCTCATAAAATTAGGAATAAAGAGGAAATTCCTCAACTTGATAAAGAATATTTACAAAAAAGCTACAGCTAACATCATACTTAATGGTGAGAAACTTTGGAGTGCCTGGCTGGCTCAGTCGGTAGAGCATGCAATTCTTGATCTCAGTGTCATGAGTTCAAGCCCCACATTGAGTGTAAATCGTACTTTTAAAAAAAATAGGGAGGAATAGCTTTCTCACTAGTATAAAGAGTGAGGCAAAGATGTCCCCTCTCATAACTGCTTTTCAACATTGTACTGGAATTCCTAGCTAATGCAGAAAGACAAGAGAAGGAAATAGAAGGTATACAAAACGGGAAGGAAGAACTATAACTGTCTTTGTTCACAGATGACACAATCGTCTATGCAGAAAATCCAAATGAACTGACAAAAATACCTCCTGGAACTAATAAGTAGTTATAACATGGTTGCAGGACACTAAGTTAACATACAAAAATTTTCCTATCCGTGATAAAGAAGTGGACTTTGAAATTTTTTTTAAAAAAGCAAATTGCCATTCACATTTACATTAGCACCCCCCAAAATAAAATACTGAGGTATAAATCTAACAAAATTTGCATGCATATGCACGCATATAAGGAAAAGTAAAACACTCATAAATAAAATCAAGGAAGAGCTAAATAAATAGAGAAATATTCCACATTCATAAGAAGACTCAATATTGTCAAGATGTCAGTTCTTCCTACATTTATCTACATATTTAAAGCAATCCCAATCAAAACCTCAGCAGCTTATTTTGTGTATATTGACAAACTGATTCTAAAGTTTGTATGGAAAAACAACTCAGTATGGAAGGGGAAAACATAGTCAAATGACGGACACAATCTGATTTCATGACAGTATAAAGCTACAGTAATCAAGACACAGAGGTATTGGTAAAAGAACAAACAAATAGGTTAATGGAACAGAATTGATATCCCAGAAATACACCCACCTAAATATAGCCAATTGGTTTTTGACAAAGGAGCAAAGGTTACACAATGGAGTAAATACAGTCTTTCCAACAAATGGTGCTGGAACAACTGGACATGAACAAACATAAAAATTAACTCGGACACAGACCTTACACCAATTCAAAAAAAATTAAGTCAAAATGGACCTAAATATATGGAAATAGACAAAAACTCCTTAAAGATGACATAAGAGAAAACCTAAATGACCTCAAGTATGGCAATGACATTGTAGATACAAAACTAAAGGCAAGATTCATGTAAGAAACAATTGAAAAGCCTAACTTCATTAAAATTAAAAACTTCTTCTCTGTGAAAGACAAGTCAGGAAAATGAAAGAAGACAAGGTATAGTCTAGGAGAAAATATTTGCAAAGACACATCTGAAAAAGAACTGTTATCCACAATATATAAAGAACTCTGAAAACCCAATAATAGGAAGATTAACACCCAATAAAAAAATGAGCCAAAGACCTTTAGCAGACATCTTACCAAAGAAGATATACAGATAGATGTTCAACATCACACATCATTAGAGAATTGAAAATTTCAAAAACAATGAGGTATTGCTGCACACCTATTAGAATGACCAAAATCCAAAACACTGACAACACTATGTGGATATAGAGCAACAGAAACTCTTGTTCATTGTTGGTGGGAATCCAAGATGGTACATCTACTTTAGAAGACAGTTTGACAGTTTTCTACAAAACTAAATATACTCCTACTATAAGACCCACCAATCATGCTCCTTGGCATTTGCCCAGATAAACTGAAAATGCATGTCAACACAAAAATTTGCACATGGAAGTTTCTAGCAGCTTTATTTATAATTGCCAAAACTTAGAAGCAATCAAGATGTCCTTCAGCAGGCAAATGGTGTAATTTACGGTACATCCAGGCAATGGAATATTATTCAGTGCTTAAAATCAAATGAGCTATTAAGTCACAAAAAGACTCAGAGAACACTTAAATGAAGTTTAAGTGAAAGAAGTGAAGTGAAAGAAGTCAGTCTGAAAAGGCTGCATGCTGTATGATTCCAACTACATGATGTTCTGGAAAGGGCAAAACTATGGAAAACATTTGCCAAACGTCAAGGGAAGGGGGGAAGAAATGCATAGGTAGAACGCAGAAGATTTTAGGGCAGGGAAAATATACTCTACAGTACTATAATAGTGGATATACATCATTATACATTTTTCCAATCCATAGAATGTACAACACCAAGAGTGAGCCCTCATATAATCTCTGGACTCTGGGTGATAATGGTATGTCAGTTCTAACAACTGACATAACTAACAACTCTGACACAGGGTGTAATACATGTGTAGGGACATGAGGTATATGGAAATTCTTAGTACTTTGCACTCAATTTTGTTGTGAACTTAAATGCTTTAAAAAATAAAATTTATTAATTTTTAAAAACCTGATAGAGACACAAAAAGAACACCTTTGGTAACACTAGGGATCCTGAATACCTCTCTCTCTCTCTCTTTTTTTTTTTAATTTTTTTTAATTGCTTTTCAGCATAACAAAATTCATAGTTTTACACCACACCCAGTGCTCCATGCAATGCGTGCCCTCCACAATACCCACCACCAGGCTCCCACCAGCCTCCCACCCCCCGCCCCTTCAAAACCCTCGGGTAATTTTTCAGAGTCCATAGTCTCTCATGGTCCATCTCCCCGCCAATTTCCCTCAACTCCCTTCTCCTCTCCATCTCCCCATGTCCTCCGTGTTATTTGTTATGCTCCGCAAATAAGTGAAACCATATGATAATTGACTCTCTCTGCTTGACTTATTTCACTCAGCATAATCTCTTCCAGTCCCGTCCATGT
>PISX010025939.1:0-25340 GCA_004024625.1 Mellivora capensis | reverse complement strand
GAAGTTCTTTATAGATCCTGGATATCAACCTTTTGTCTGTACTGTCATTTGCAAATATCTTCTCCCATCCCGTGGGTTGCCTCTTTGTTTTGTTGACTGTCTCCTTTGCTGTGCAGAAGCTTTTGATCTTGATGAAGTCCCAAAAGTTCATTTTTGCTTTTGTTTCCTTTGCCTTTGGTGACATATCTTGAAAGAAGTTCCTGTGGCTGATATCAAAGAGGTTACCTAAAATGGCCTTTGAATAAGTACTTATGCAGTGCTTATCATGTGCCACACACTGTACTTTGTGTTGATGATGCAGTAAGGAATACGTTTATAATAAAAATAATAGCAGAAGCTGGTGGCTTCTCAGGTGTCAGGCACTGTTCTAATACACTGCTTAGTGTATTAACTCGCTCACAGGAAGCCTGTAAGGTCAGGACTATTATTATGTCCAGGCAACTGATGACACTGAACTGAAGCACAGGGAGCAAAAATCACGTGGTTATAGACATACAGCTACTAAGTGGCAGAATCAGGTTCTGAACCCAGGCAAAGCCCGACTGTTGTGGTTGAGAGGCAGACATTAGGGGACTGGTGCAGGAATGGGTATGAGAAAATACTGACTTTAGCTGGCAGTCCAGGAATGGAGTTGCAAAGAAATGGAAAGATCAGAAAGGTTTTTTTTTTTTAAGATGGAATTCATCAGATTGTATGTGAAAGAAGGGGAACTAGTGTAGGTTTTCAGGCCTGAGTAATTTGTTCGATGGTGATAGCATCTGTTGGGTGGGGAAGATCAGGGAAGAGAAAGGAACATATCTTTGAGGGAAGCAGAGATGATTTTAGTTCTGGATTGGTTAGATCAGAGGGGTCTGAAAGAAGGAGATGCCAAGAAGGCCATTATATCTGAAAGAGGAGTTACTAGCTTGGAATTTGCCTTGGTAGTTTATCAGAAAATTATTTTCTTTAAATATTGGCAGTGTGTAACTTATGAGAAGGTTTTGCAGCTTTTAAAGATATTGACAAAGTGTCATTTGATGGCTGTGGTTTTCATGTATCAAACACGTGAAAATTTGTGTCATTTTACTACCCTTTTACACACTTATATTATTGCCTGTAAGTAACTTTATAATGTTGTTTTACCATTTTCATAATCAACAATGTGAATGAGTAGATTATTACCATTTTTCTTTATTGTAGATAATTTTACAGCAGATGCCTTTGTGCATAAAACGCTTCCAGCACCCAGGATTATTTCTTTGGAGGTAGATTAGAACTAGAATTATTGGATCTTAGTACCTATTGCAGAATTACTTTTTTTGCTAATTTATGTTCACCAAATAAGTGCAAGACTTACCTCTTACTCAGCCTGTGAATTGAATGATCTTTGTGACACCATTATTCACTCTCTACTTTTTTGTAACATATTTTGTAATTATAATCATATGATAGCTTTGTATACTGTATTTTCATTTCACTTTGATCAGTACCTGATTGACACAGAATATTGCCAAGAATTTTTACAAAACTAATCAGATAAGAATGTGGAGGTCGTGATCACTGTTCTTTTACTCTGTCTGAAGTGTTGATGCCAGGATACTTAAAATCACTCAAGATTCAGTCTGCCAGGGTCTGGCTAATGACAGCAGAAATACCTGGAATTGTGTAAAAGATGCCTCTTCTTCGATGTGCATTTTTCCTGTCTCCGTGTGAAAAGTGGCAGAGATTTAAAGCATTATGTGCATAACTCAGAACAGTTCTCTGGTTATTTGGGGCAAAATTAGAATGTCTTTTAGACTAGAATTACCTCAGTGATTTTGTCAGTTTTTGACTTTGTTTTCCACTTTTTCCCAGTAAAAATTTTACTTTCCAACTTTTAATTTCTAGTTTTTCCTCCTTGGGTTTTTGTCCATATTCTGTGTAATTTTCTCAGAGTTACTAATTCCTGCCTCCAGAGTCATGGTCTCTGTTTTTTTTTTATTATTCCCAAATGAAATTTTGGGAAAACTAGGATCAAGCTATTTGTCATTCTGGAATTTTCTGCATTCATAAACTGGCCTTTTCCTTGTGACCTTTTAATAGGAATTTGCATTATGAGTTGTTATGAAAGGTTATTACTTAGGGATTACTTATTAATCTGGTTACTTGCCAGAGTGACACATTAAAAAAAAAAAAAGTTTGTCCACCCATCTGGTTCTTCCCATATCCTCCCAAACCATCATCAACCAGGAGAATTATAATATGCAAATAAGCCATCTGCAATGTCCAAATGGGAGGATAGTTTAAATTCTTTGTCAGAGTTCTGCCAGGGGCTGAGTAGTAATTTCAGTAGCTTTCTTAAGATGAAGAGGATCTCTTAAAAAGTACCTTGGTTAAAAATGTTCCCATAATAATAGGGACATTTGGAATTGGGTGCCCAGGTCACTTAATCAGTAGAAAGTTTCCTGTTTCCAGATTCAGCCTCTAACTGTGGGATGTCTGTGTTCCATCATAGATGTCCTCAACTTTTTTTTTAAAATCCTTCTACAAAGAAGAAAAAAGTTGATACCAACTAAAAAATATGAAAGAATATTAATTTGGATTGAATAATACTTGTGGGTCTGTCTTGTTCCCTGAGAAAATAGGTACCCACGGTGTCCCGATTTTCAAAATGAGAAAAGTAAGAGACAGCAGTGGTGGGCCAAGAATGATGGATCCTGAGCCTGACCTGTAGGTCACTCATTTATCAGGGTATTAGCTTAGGGCATTGAGGACAGACTGAAAGTTGTGACATCTGTTGCTGTAGGGTTGTGGTTTTTGTTTTTGTTTTTGTTTTTTTAATTTTCCTTTGTAGCTTATTTATTTTAATGAAGTACATATTTTTCAGAAGCATTCCTGATAGATAATAATCAAAAGTATTTGTTGTTGCTGCTGGTTTTTGTTTTTACCAATATATGAAGTATCATTTGGCTGTTTTGTTGTAGTTTTTGAGGACTGCACTTGCTATCATGTTGCAGAGTAAAAGTACACCTGTTCTTTTCTCAGTTCTTCCTTTCTCTTGAGGTTTTGGATGACCATTCTTCTTTACTTGCTCTTGTTTGGAAGCATGAAACAAAGCATTGGTTCTTTTCTTTCTTTTTTTCCCCCTTCTATTTTAGTGGGCCCCTTACTGGCAAGTAAGAGTGAGGAATAAGAGGTTGGTGTCTGGGTGTTGCTTTTATCAGGCCTCAAGCTATGTCAGAATGTCCCCAGATTTAGAAGCTATGTCATGTCAGTGTAGAGTACTGTTTGAAGAACTAGTGGGAATCCGGGTGTAGCAGTCTAGTAAGTAGAGTGGTTGGTAATACGGACTTAAGTGGTGGTGTGTCCATATGTAGTTCAAACCTTAGATGTGAATGAGATTTTATATAAGCTAATGTATAGACTGAGAACATGAGACCCACCGATTTAGGGGATTAATTAAAAACTTGCCTAGGAGGGAGAAATGAGAGAGAAAGTAGGTTATCATGAAGGTAATGATGTTCTGGAAGTTAGTACATGGCAGTGTTTCAAGGAATGTAATCAGGTAATGCGGGCACATGTGTTTTTGTTTGTTTTTTACTTTTTTTTTTGGAAATACTTTCAAACTTACAGGGAAAAAAACATACAAAGAATGCCTGTGTACCCTTTACCAAAATTTACCTGCTATTAAAATTTAACCCTATTTGCTTTATTATTTTCTATACACACACACATACACTTTTTCTGAGCCATTTTGAGGATATGTATATCAGTCTTTTACCTCTAAATACCTAAATATTAATTTCTTAAGAATTGAGATAGTCTCTTAGGTAACCACAGTGAAGTTATCAACCCAAGTAAATTTAACATTGATACAATTTTTAAAAATCACCTTTAGGGGTGCCTGGGTGGCTCAGTGGGTTAAGCCTTTACCTTTGGCTTGGGTCATGATCTCAGGGTCCTGGGATCAAGCCCCGCATTGGGCTCTCTGCTCTGCAAGGAGCCTGGTTCCCCCTATCTCTCTGCCTGCTTCTCTGCCTACTTGTGATCTCTCTCTCTGTCAAAGAAAGGAAGAAAGGAAGAAAGAAAGAAAGAAATCTTCACAAAGAATCCTATTATTTGTGGGATCAAGACAATCAGGAGAAATTTAAAAAAAAATCACCTTTAATATTTGTATTCTAACTTGGCCAGTTAACTCAGTGATGTCTTTTATAATATTTTTCCCTCCAGCATAAGATGTAGTCTAGGCTTAGATATTTTCTTTTATTTCACCCATTGGCTTTTTTAGTCTGAAACTCTTCTACAACCTTGTTTTATTTCTTACAGTATTGACAGTTTTTAAGAATACATCCTTCTCCCTTAAAAACAAAATAGAATGGTTTATGGTTGTTTGATGTTTCCGCATGATCCCATTCTCCATCAGACACAACATCCTTCCCAGGATGTCACATTTAGAGCAAATAATGTCCATTGGTGGTGATAACTTTGATCACATCAAGGTGTTGTCCTGTTTCTTGACTGTAAAAGTACTGTTTTCTTCTAAATATCTTGCAGCTAGTAAGCAATCTGTGAGGACACAATGTAAGATCGTGCAAATATCCTGCTTCTCATCAAAATGGATGCAAAAATTTAGCATCCATTGATGACGTCTGTCAGATCCAATGTTTACTCAATCATGAGTTTTGAACTCACTACTCCTTCCATGTTTACCAGTCAGCCTTCAGCATTCTTCTGTAAGCAAGAACCCTCCCTCCATTCCTATCTGTTATTGCTAAGGGATTGCTATGAAATCCTGTTTTCCAATGGATTATAAGTCACTACTGAACTCAACTATTTTGATGCTCGAATTGTCACAGAGTTGGCCAGTGGCAGCCCCTTCAAGCTGGCTCATATCCATGTTGTATTTCCCCATGATTTTATTACTTTCTGTCATAATGAGATATTCCAGGCTCATCTCATACCTACTCTGTCTGACTCAGCCCTGGATTCAGCCATTTCTTGGAGGAGCTCAGTTCCCTTTGGTGGAGAAAGGTTATAGTCCTCCCAGGTGCATATTTTCAGTGATCCTTTCTGCTTTACGAAGTGTTGGGCCCAGACTTAGAAAACTGTCAATTTCTTGGTTGATGAATTTCAGATCAGGTAGAAATGTTGGGTAATGAGGAAGGGCAGTTTTGGTCTGCAGTTGTTAAATGAAGAATATGTATTCAGAGCATGCCCGAGACGAAGATTGTTCTTGTATTCATTTGTAATCCTTGGCTACAGCTAGCCTGACAGATGGTGGTGTCCTTTTTCCTCCAGCCATACTTTTGTTGGGAGGGGTCTGGCCTGCATTTAATGAACTTGCATATTCTGGTCCTCTCTTGCGCCTGGATTTTTAGTTCTGTGGTTTCACCAAGCTTGGTAGGTTCTCCCTTAATATTAGATTATTGCATGTGAATGGGCAGGTGGAGGAGGGGAGGAAGGGAGTGTGTTCTAGCGTCCTCACGGAATCAGCCTGCAGATGCCATTCAGTCTAGGTCTGTTGTTGGCCACATCCTTGTCTAGGAGCCCCACCTAGAATATTGTGTGGGATGAGGGGAATCACAACTGCAGGGCTGTGGTTCCTTGTTTTCACAAGCCATCTTTCTTCACTGTCCCCCACCCCATCCACCTGATGGTTTCTGACATTTTTATACTGTGTGGAACCATTTAAGAAATTTTCCTACATGCCCTGTCACAAGATTGTCTGCATAGTGGCCTGCGTGGTAATGGGGGAGAGATTAGTTCTGTTTCATAGGCGAGGAAGCTGGGCAAAGACAGCAGCTTTCCAAAGGGGAGATAGCTAGTCAAATGACAGAACCAGCACTTCAACCCAGTGTTTCTGCCTCTCAATTCCATGCCCCTTCACCTTGGTCTTGGAAATTCAAAGACTAAAGAAGGTATGGAAGTCCTCTAGAAGTGACCTAGGTTTGGAACTTGGTGGCAATAGGAGGTGGAGTAGATTTCTTGCTTCTTAATCAGTTTCCTGTGTGGGGGTTCACATATCAAGGGTATTTTTCTGTGAGAGAAGAGAAGCTGAGGTCACTGTGTAACCTCATGGAAAACCAGACCCAGGAGTATGTCCAAACCCCAGGGTTACCCAAAGGTAATTAGGGAAAACTACAAATCAGTCTCACTGTTTTCTGGTTGATGAAGCAGAACAGAAAAGCTGTTCTTTTCTCCTTGTCTTTATTTTGGACTTTATCACCTGACCTCCCTTATCTGATCTGATGGATTCTTTTGCTGGGGTGGGAGAGGGATCCTCTTATTTTTCTGGTTGTGGTTCACAGGAGGAGGCTCTGGCCACAGCACACAGCAGATGGAGCCTGCGGGAGGCCATATTTGTATGCCTCGGCAGGTGCAGGTCTGGGATAGGTTCTGACCTCTCTTTGGCACCTGTTCCTTTTATTGCCTCCATATGTCAGGAGAATCTCACTTCATATGAGTATTTCCAATTTCCTCTGGTGTGAGGCCAGGTTTGGAGGCACCAGCAGTGATGTTGAGGGGACCTTTGTGAGGGGAAGTTGAGGAGTTGGCTTGAGGTTGAAGAACAATATACACCTGCCTCTTCTAGAAGCTTCATTGGGCCCGAGGCGTCTTCAGAAAAGCCATACTTGGGCTGCATCTTTTATATTTCCGGCTCCAGTTTTGTTTTTGTTATTTTCTTAAAGGCTTCATGTGCTTGGATGTTTAAAATGGGGTGATATTTTTGTTGTTGTAGCGTTGTTTTAAACAATAAAACAGTGGTAATCCAGTACAGTTGCTTCAAGACATATATCAGCACTCCTTCACCAATAAATTGAAGGCCATTAAGTCAGGAGTTCTTAGGGAGTCTGTAGGTCCCCTGAAATGAAATGCAAAATGTATGTGTGTGTCAATATGTTTTCTGAGGAGAAGCTTCCATAGCTTTCTGCAGATTCTCATAGGTATTTGAGAGCCCTTGTCCAAAGGACGTCCTCTAATGTGTTTTTTCCTCTCTCCCTCGGAGGGCTGGCTTTGCTGGCTGTGTCCCTCATAGCTTTATAAATCCTTAAAATCGTGAGAGAATCCAGGCAAGAGAAGGCCTTGATAAAGGACCCTCTTTACTGCAACATTTTGGGTCCTACCCTCCCGCCTTCCTCCTGGTTCCCTGAGTAGGGGTCTGAGCTGGGATGATTTTCATTCTCCTTGACTCTGTGTCAGGCACCTGCTGTGTGACCTCCCCTCATTTAATTCTCATGACTACTCAGTAAGGTAAGTGCTAAACATGAAATACCATGTTCAAGCTATTAAATAGAGGAAGTGGGACTACCAGTAAACTCTGCCAGATTCCACGGCCACTGTTCTTCCAGTATACTCGAGGAACAAAACACCAGCTGTTGTTTTCCTTAGCACTCACCAGGATGTCCTCCAGTTCTGCTCCTTCTTGTTCATCCTGTAGGACACCCCGAAGCATGGATATGCCCAGGAGCTGCCTTTAGCACATCTGCCTGTAAGAGGCAGAGATCTCGGCTTGCTCTTTGCAGAGTAATAACAGAACTTCCAGAAGGTTCTTGATCCCCAGCCACTTTGCTGGGCTCTTCACTCTTAGCCTGGCTGAGGGCTCTTCTAAAAGTGAAGGCTGGAAACTACATCCTTCTCGCCTCCTGTAGCTCAGCTGGAGAAAGAAAAGTAACAAAAATGAAGTGTTAGCAAGCAGACTCTATCTGTTATCTGGCTTTTAAAATTAGAAATAATACTTTAATCATAATTACAAAGTGATTTTAATGTAGTCACATTGGCATGAAAAATATAAACCTTGGAGCTCAGGAATTTTAATTCTGGGAGTGTAATTTGTATGAAATGGTATGAATACCATCAATTAAAATAATAAATTGCTGTGGCACACAATTAAATGTGTGCCGATGGCATTCTGAGAAGGTAAAGGTATTTATTACCCTACTGTGTTCCTTCATCTTTCTGTGACAACTGTGTAAGCAGATGATAATACCCAGGTAATTCTGTCATAGAGGTTCCCAATGACCTGGGCTGAAAAGACACTTAGCATCTAGAGTGGCATTGGGGCTCTTTGTATGTGAAACATGGGGATGGTTTCTTTTCACGGCTCTAGAGGCTCAGTAATACAGCAATGGTCTGCAAAGGGTTGGCTCTGGCCTCTCCTCTGCTGTATTTTAACCTCTTCATGCTCACATTTCTTTTTTCCAGCCATCCCACTGGCTGGTTGTGAAGATGAGTGCCCAAGACATGTGAGAGCTCTGAGCCTTCTTGGGTCTCAGGACTGATGCCCTTCTGAGGAAGTATCTTTGCAGCCCACAGCAAGTCACTGAGTATCAGAGACGTGAATGTGAGACCCTGGGAAAGTTACTTCAGCTCCCCTGAGTCTCAGTTTCTTCTCCTGCACATGATGACATCATTCAGGATCATGGGTTGTTGAAGTGTGAGTGAGCCAGAATAGATCAAGCACTGAGCATTATTAGTGGCACATGGGCGTTCAAGAGGTCTGTGACTCTTCCCCCATTCTCACCTCTCCACGTGCTCCTACCACAAATAGAGTCTCTGATTGGCTGGAAGTAGAGGAGGAACATTAATCTGTTTCTCAAACAAGGTGCTAAGCTTAAAAATACATCTCTAGTTCTGGAGATAGCCAGATAACTTTATTTTGGGATATATGTATGTGTGTTGATCTATGTGTGCCAATATACATAAGTCTGGGTCCTGCCTAATGATGTGAAAGGGTGCCTTTGTGACTTCAAACATTTGACTCAGATTGGAAAATCTCAGGGTGAAAAAAGTAGAATAACAGCATAATATTTGAAGTTAGAAGTCCTAGCAGCTTGTTTCGAGTTTGTTTTTTGTTTGTTTGTTTGTTTTTTGGTTGTTTTTTTTTAAGCTACCCATTGGTAGCTTTAATTTTCAGCAAAAAGTCTGGGTAGTTTTTATCTAGCTAAAGAGAGAATTGTAATTGGGCACTAACTTTTAATGGATGAAATCCTGCCAGCTACCCTTTTATAGATCTTCTGTGTGAAGCAAGACTTCATATAGGTTGCCAGCTAGGAATTGATCTCTGATCCAATTCCATCAGAGAAGCTTTATTATTTTTAGAAGTAACACTCACCCTAGCACAGCATACGGTGATATGTAATACCAGCTGTTTATATAAATCCGTGTTTTAATTAATTTCTAGAAAATTAAATTGCTTTTTTCCCCCATGATGCCTTTTGTGTAAACTGTATAAAACTGAACCAGAGTTCAGGATGAGGCCTTTGCAGAAGACATGGTGATGAGTTGGGATGTTGACTTGAGAGTATGATATTCAAATGGTGTTGGGATGCCTGGTTGCCAAGAGATCTGGGTTCTAGCCACAGTCCTGCCTTTCATGAAATGGGTCATGTGGACCTAGTGACAAGGCCATTCTATACAGTTGTTAAATAAGGGGGCTATATGATCTTTAAAATCCCATCATGTTTTAATTTCCATAAATTGTTATTTTAGCTTCATGATAGAGATGAAATTTAATGTTTGCAAGTCTCTCTAGTTGTGATATTCTATCCTTTAGAACCATGCAGACTGGGTAGTTTCGAAGAACAGTTTGGGAAAAATGAGATTTAAAGAACCCAGGTATTGATTTTTGGCACTCTGGCACAACAACCTCATCGTATTAAGTGGATTCCCTTGTTAAATATTCAAAGAGCATTTTTAGGTTGCCTTAAACCTGTTGTTTTGTTTTGTTTTTGCTTAAATCTGTTTCTTTTCCATTTATTGGGGTTTCACTTTTTGTGACTGTTCACTGGGAGGCCCACCTCCATGTATTTGTGACCAAGTTTCTCAGTTCAGCAAAGTCCTATAGTCCTGTTCGTTGACATGGATTGGGGCTTTCACATGCTTCCTCGAGTACTACTTTCTGTATATTCTGACTTCTCTTCAACCAGTGTCTTCAACCAGAAGCTTGCCAAAGAGCACATATGCAAAGGTGCAGTGTTAGGAGAATCATGAGGTGGACTGACTGGGAGGGATAGAAATGTGGTGGGTGGGTGAAAAGCAAAAGGCACATTCTCTGGCTCCTTGCTTTTTGTTGTTTTAAGAGCTTGGTAGTGGTTACATTACATCAGTAGAACTAGAGAGTAAGCAGGCCAAAGATGTACTATTAAACGAAATTACTGGTAATCAGCAGTTAATCTGGAAATCAGAAATTTCCTTTGTTAGCTGTATAAGATGATGTAGCCTGAGGAGCATCCTAATCCTGTTTGGGAGATGGGAGATAGAGCTTGGCTTTGAGGCCCAGTGTCTGCCTGCCCTTTATGGTCAGGACAAGGATAGACCCATGGTGAGTTCCTCAGTCATGACCCCTCTTTTCCCATAATGACTGTGGAGGATTAAGACCCTCTAATTGTTTAAGAATGTGAGTATTCAGCATGTAAATCTGATCAGAACAATGGAAAAGAGAGGTATGTAGCAATTGATTTAATTTGTGACCATTGGTAGCATTAAAAAGGTACCAAAGAATCTATACATGCTCTGATTGCTTGATAGTCTAGTTTTAATTTGAATCTAGCATAGAGATAGTGATTCTATAGAGGAGTGGATGAGAGGAAGAATTGAATTGATCTTTAGCCTTAGTCTTGGAAGCTGTTCTGTTAATAAAATAATCCTAAAAAGGTAAACTGTACAAACTTAATAGCTAATGGTATACACATAACAGATTCTTGACACGTTTCTTCTAAGTAATTCTGTGTTGGCAGTACATTTTGTTTTTACAAAATAAAACAAAAATTAGTAATTAACTTTTCAGAGAGAAAGATGGATACTATCTTTATCCCTCCAGAATTTGAAATAACTCCCTCATACAATCTATGTTTATGATGTTCCTAATATAAATTATATTTTCCTAATATAAATTCTCATGTTTAAAATGAGAATTTTATACCACAACTTAATATTTTAGACCTCTAAATATGAGACCTTTCAACTCTTAGATTCTGGATAGGAGACTGTTTTCAAAATTGATTATCAGTTTAATTAAGATAATGCTTATTTTCAATATTTTATAACTTTTTACCTCTGTAATCTATTCTCAGTATCTTTTTAAAAAAAGATTTTATTTAATTATTAGAGAGAGCATGTGGGGGGCAGAAGGAGAAGGAGAAGCAGTCTCCCCAGTGAACAGGGAGATGTGGGGGTCGATCCCATGACCCTGAGATCATGACCTGAGCCAAAGGTAGACAGTTACTCACTGAGCTAACCAGGTGCTCCCTCAATATCTTTTCTTAAAAAATTCTTTTACTGCCTCCATCCCCCCACCCTCTTTCCTAGATTTGTTCAGAATGTATTCTTTAGTTTGACTGGATTGCTATAGGAAGGCTCTGAATGTCAGGTTGATCTTAGGGCTGTCTTTGCCAGTCTACCTAAAAATCTAGGAAGGAAGTACATAGCAGCAATACAAGCCTTTCTCAAGAAAATAGAAAAGTCTCAAATACACAAGCTAACCTTACACCTAAAGGAGCTGGACAAAGAAGAGCAAACAAAGGTTAAACCAAGCAGGAAAAGAGAAATAATAAAGATCAGAGCAGAAATCAATGAAATAGAAACCAAAAGAACAGCAGAACAGATCAATGAAACTAGAAGCTCGTTCTTTGAAAGAATTAATAAGACTGATAAACCCCTAGCCAGACTTATCAAAAAGAAAAAAGAAAGTATCCAAATTAATAAAATCATGAATGAAAGAGGAGAGATCATGACCAACACCAAGGAAATACAAACAATTTTAAGAACACATTATCAGCAACTGTATGCCAACAAGTTAGGCAATCTGGAAGGAATGTATGCATTCCTAGAAACTTACAAACTACCAAAATTGAAACAGGAAGCAATTTAGAAAACGTGAACAGACCCATATCCAGCAAGGAAATTGAGGCAGTAATTAAAAATCTTCCAACAAACAAGAGTCCAGAACTGGACGGCTTCCCAGAGGAATTCTACCAAACATTTAAAGAAGAACTAATACCTGTTCTTCTGAAGCTGTTTCAAAAAATAGAAATGGAAGGAAAACTTCCAAACTCGTCTATGAAGCCAGCATTACCTTGATCCCAAAACCAGGCAAAGACCTCATCAAAAAGGAGAATTACATACCAATATCCTTGATGAACATGGATTCCAAAATTCTTACTAAGATACTAGCCAGTAGGATTCAGTAGTACATTAAAAGGATTATTCATCATGACAAAGTGGGATTTATTCCTGGGCTGCAAGATTGGTTCAACATTCACAAACCAATCAATGTGATACATCACATTAATAAAAGAAAGGACAAGAACGATATGATCCTCTCAGTTGATGCAGAAAAAACATTTGACAAAGTACAACGGTTCTTGATTAAAACTCTTCACAGTGTAGGGATAGAGGGAACATACCTCAATATCATAAAAGCCATCTACAAAAAGCCCACAATGAGTATTATTCTCAATAGGGATAAAACTGAGAGCTTTCCCCCTAAAGTCAGGAACACCACAGGGGTGCCCATTCTCACCACTGTTGTTCAGCATCATACTAGAAGTTTTAGGCTCAGGAATCAGATGACAAAAAGAAATAAAAAGCATTCAAATTGGCAGTGAAGAATTCAAACTCTCACTCTTCACAGATGACATGATACTTTATGTGGAAAATCCAAAAGACCCTGTTCCCAAATTGCTTGAATTCATACAGGAATTCAACAACATGGCAGGATATAAAATCAGTGCATCAATCAGTTGCATTTCTATACACTAACAATGAGACAGAAGAAAGATAAATTAAGGAATTGATCCCATTTACAATCACACCAAATACCATAAGATACTTAGGAATAAACCTGACCAAAGAGATAAAGGATCTGTACTATAAAAACTGTAGAACACTTATGAAAGAAATTGAGGAAGACACAAAGAAATGGAAAAACATGCCATGCTCATGGTTTGGAAGAATAAATATTAAAATATATATGCTCGAGGGAGGAAGCAAGATGGTGGAGAAGTAGCTGACTAAAAGAGCATTAGGTCCCAGAAGTTCAGCTAAATAGTTATCAAACCATTCCAAACACCTACAAACTCAACAGGAGAGTTTTCACCCCCTGGTTTTGGGTCTCTTCTGATTTGGTTAGCATATATTTTTCTGGGGTCTTTGCCACCCTTTTAGTATTTTATTCTCTTGTTCATATATTCATATTTGGATAAAATGACAAGGTGGAAAAACTCACTACAAAAAAAAAGAACAAGAGGTATCAATAGCTAGGGACCTAATTAATACAGACATTGGCAATATGTCAGAACTAGAGTTCAGAATGACGATTATTAGCTGGGCTTGAAAAAGGCATGGAAGATATTAGAGAAACACTTTCTGGAGAAATAAAATCCCTTTCTGGAGAAATAAAAGAACTAAAATCTAACCAAGTTGAAATAAAAAAAAAGCTATTAATGAGGTACAATCAATAATGGATGCTCTTACTGCTAGGATAAATGATGCAGAAGAATTAGTGATATAGAAGACCAAATGACAGAGAATAAAGAAGCTGAGTGAAAGAGAGACAAACAACTACTGGACCATGAGGGGAGAATTCGAGAGATAAGTGATACCATAAGATGAAACAGTATTAGGATAATTGGGATCCAGAAGAAGAAGAAAGAGAGAGGGAGGCAGAAAGTATATAGGAGAAAATTATAGTAGAGAATTTCCCTAATATGGCAAAGGGAACAAGAATCAAATCCAGGAGGCAGAGAGAACCCCCCTCAAAATCAATAAAAATAGGCCCATACCCCATCATCTAATAATAAAACTTATAAGTCTTAGTGACAGAGAAAATCCTGAAAGTAGCTTGGGACAAGAAGTCTGTAATGTACAATGGTAGAAATGTTAGATTGGCAGCAGACTTATCCACGGAGACCTATCAGGTCAGAAAGAACTGACATGATCTATTCAGAGCACTAAATGAGAAAAATATGCAGCCAAGAATACTATATATACAGCTAGGCTGTCATTGAAAATAGAAGGAGAGATAAAAAGCTTCCAGGACAAACAAAAATTAAAAGAATTTGCAAATTCCAAACCAGCCCTATAGGAAATATTGAAAGGGGTCCTCTGAGAAAAGAGAGAGCCTAAAAGTAGTAGACCAGAAAGGACCAGAGACAATATACAGTAACAGTCACCTTACAGGCAATACAATGGCACTACATTCATATCTTCCCATAATTACCCTGAATGTAAATGGGCTAAATGTCCCAATCAAAAGACACAGGGTATCAGAATGGATAAAAAAACAAGACCCATCAATATGTGGTCTACAAGAAACTCATTTTAGTGAGTTTAAAGTGATTTAAAGTCATTTAATGATTTAAAGTGAGGGGGTGGAAAACAATTTACCATGCTAATGGACATCAAAAGAAGGCTGGGGTGGCAATACTTATATCAGATAAATTAGATTTTAAGCCAAAGAATATAATAAGAGATGAGGAAGGACACTATGTCGTACTTAAAGGGTCTGTCCAACAAGAAGATCTAACAATTTTAATTATCTATGCCCCTAACGTGGGAGCAGCCAAGTATATAAACCAGTTAATAGCAGAATCAAAAAAACACGTTGACAATAATACAGTAATAGTAGGGGATTTTAACACCCCCCTCATTGAAATGGACAGGTCATCCAGGCAAAAGATCAACAAGGAAATAAAGGCTTTAAATGACACACTGGACCAGATGGACATCACAGATATATTCTGAACATTCCATCCCAAAGCAACAGAATACACATTCTTCTCTAGTGCATATGGAACATTCTCCAGAAGAGATCACATCCTGGGTCATAAATCAGGTCTCAACTGATACCAAAAGATTGGGATTATTCCCTGCATATTTTCAGATCACAATGCTCTGAAGCCAGAACTCAATCACAAGAGGAAAGCTGGAAAAAACTAAAAAAATGGAGGCTAAACAGCATCCTACTAAAGAATGAATGGGTCAACCAGAAAATTAAATAAGAATTGAAAAAATTCTTGGAAACAAATGAAAATGAAAACACAACTGTTCAAAATCTTTAGGACACAGCAAAGGCAGTCCTAAGAGTAAATTATATAGTGATACAAGCCTTTCTCAATAAACAATAAAGGTCTCAAGTACACAACCTAACTCTACACCTAAAGAAGCTGGAGAAAGAATAGCAAAGAAAGCCTAAACCCAGCTGGAGAAGAGAAATAATAAAGATCAGAGCAGAAATCAATGAAATAGAAACAAAGAACAGTAGAACAAATCAATGAAACTAGGACCTGGTTCTTTGAAAGAATTAATAAGATTGATAAACCCCTGGTCAGACCTATAAAAAAGAAAAGAGAAAGTACCCAAATAAATAAAATCATGAATGAAAGAGTAGAGATCACAATCAACACCAAAGAAATACAAAAAGTTATAAGAACATATTATGAACAACTATGTACCAGCAAATTTGACAATCTGGAAGAAATGGTTGCATTCCTAGAGACATATAAACTACCAACACTGAACCAGGAAGAAATAGAAAACCTGAACAGACCCATAACCAGTTAGGAGATTGAAGCAGTCATCAAAAATCTCCCAAAAAACAAGAGCCCAGGTCCAGACGGTTTCCCAGGGGAATTCTCTGAAACATTTAAAGAAGAATTAATACCTATTCTTCTGAAACTGTTCCAAAAAATAGAAATGGAAGGGAAACTTCTGAACTCATTTTATGAGGCCAGCATTAACATGATCCCAAAACCAGAAAAAGACCCCACCAAAAAGGAGAATTACAGACCAGTGTCCTTGATGAACTCGGATGCAAAAATTCTCACTAAAATACTAGCCAGTAGGATCCAGCAGTACATTAAAAGGATTATTCAGCACGGTCAAGTGGGATTTATTCCTGGGCTGCAAGGTTGGTTCAACATCTGCAGATCAGTGTAATACAATACATTAATAAAAGAAAGAACGAGAACCATATGATACTCTCAGTAGATGCTGAAAACGCATTTGACAAAGTACAGCATCCTTTTGTGGTCAAAACTCTTCAAAGTGTAGGGATGGAGGATACATACCTCAATATTATCAAAGCCATCTATGAAAAACCCACAGTGAATATCATTGTCAAGGAGGAAAAATGAGACCTTTTCACCTAAGGTCAGGAACACAGCAGGTATGTCCACTATCACTGCTGCTATTCAACATAGTACTAGAAGTTCTAGCCTAAGCAATCAGACAACAAAAAGAAATTAAAGGCACCCGAATCAGCAAAGAAGAAGTCAAACTCTCACTCTTTGCAGATGATGTGATACTTTATGGGGGAAAATCCAAAAGATTCCACTCCAAAACTGCTAGAACACATACAGGAATTCAGGAATGTGTCAGGATATAAATTCAATGCACAGAAATCAGTTGCATATCTATACACCAACAGTAAGACAGAAGAAAGAGAAATTAAAGCATCGATCCCACTTAAAATTGCTCCCAGAATCTTAAGATACCTAGGAATAAACCTAACCAAAGAGGCAAAGAATCTGTACTCAGAAAACTGTAAAGTACTCATGAAAGAAATTGAGGAAGACACAAAGAAATGGAAAGACATTCCATGCTCATGGATTAGAAGAATAAATATTGTGAAAATGTCTCTGCTACCTAAAGCAATCTATACATTCAATGCAGTCCCTATAAAAATACCATCCATGTTTTTCAAAGAAGTGGAACAAATAATCCTAAAATTTATAAGGAACCAGGAAAGACCTCAAATAGCCAGAGGAATGTTGAAAAAGAAAGCCAAAGTTGGTGGCATCACAATTCCAGACTTCAAGCTCTATTACAAAGATGTAATCATCAAGACAGTATGGGACTGGCACAAAAACAGACACAGAGATTAATGGAACAGAATGGAGAGCCCAGAAATAGACCCTCAACAATGTGGTCAACTAATCTTCGACAAAGCAGGAAAGAATGTGCAATGGGAAAAATACAGTCTCTTCAACAAATGGTGTTGGAATAATTGGACAGTCACATGCAGAAGAATGAAACTGGACCATTTCCTTATGCCACACACAAAAATAGACTCCAAATAGATGAAAGACCTCAATGTGAGACAGGAATCCATCAAAATCCTTGAAGAGAACACAGGCAGCAACCTCTTCGACCTCAGCAGCAGCAATTTCTTCCTAGACACATCACCAAAGGCAAGGGAAGCAAGGGCAAAATGAACTATTGGGACTTCATCACCATCAAAAGCTTTTGCACTGCAAAGGAAACCGTCAACAAAACCAAAAGACAACTGACAGAATAGGAGAAGATATTAGCAAATGACATATCAGCTAAAGGGCTAGTATCCAAAATCTATAAAGAACTTATCAAACTCAACACCCAAAGAACAAATAATCCAATCAAGAAATGGGCAGAAGACATGAACAGACATTTCTGCAAAGAAGACACCCAGACACAGACACGTGAAAAAGTGCCCCACATCACTCGGCATCAGGGAAATACAAATAAAAACCACAATAAGATACCACCTCACACCAGTCAGAATGGCTAAAATTAACAAGTCAGGAAATGACAGATATTGGCGAGGATGCAGAGAAAGGGGAACCCTCCTACACTGTTGGTGGGAATGCAAGCTGGTGCAGCCACTCTGGAAAACAGCATGAAGGTTCCTCAAAAAGTTGAAAATAGAGCTACCCTACAACTCAGCAATCATACTGCTGGGTATTTACCCCAAAGATACAAATGTAGGGATCCGAAGGGGCACGTGTACCTGAATTTTTTTTTAAAGATTTTATTTATTTATTTGACAGAGAGAGAGTTCACAAGTAGGCAGAGAGGCAGGCGGAGAGAGAGGGGGAAGCAGGCTCCTGCTGAGCAGAGAGCCCGATGCGGGTCCCAATCCCAGGACCCTGAGATCATGACCTGCTGCCGATCCACTGAGCCACCCAGGCGCCCCCGTGTACCTGAATTTTTAAAGCAGCAGTGTCCACAGAAGACTTTCAGTGCTTCTAGGGATAACTAATGTGTCTTCTGAGTTGTCAAGGAAGTTATACTATCTACAGTTTGAATATAACACAAACTAATATTCTAATTCACTAAATATTGGTAATCTAAATATGGAATTGAATGGGGGATTCCATACTGGGTGTGTAAGATGGTGAGTGCAGATGTAGGAAAAAACATAGAAATTAGTATTTCTATATACTTCTCAAACTTAAGATACTTAGAAACTTAATGTTTTGATCTTATGTAGTAGGATGCATACAGTTTTTACTAATAAAACTAAAAGAGGCTTGCATGAAATTTCTTACTGATTATGGTTTATATTCAGAGTCAGAAAACAAGTGGAATTGATTGTATTACTTTTTTGCCCTAAACACTGTATTTCATTAGGACATTCCAGTTCCTGATTATTAAGCAAAAGGATCTTTAGCCTTTCCTTGTAAAAGGTAGATAAAAGTGGCACCTGGGTGGCTAAGTGGGTTAAGCCTCTGCCTTCAGCTCAGGTCATGGTCTCCAGGTGCTGGGATCGATCCCTGCATCGTACTCTCTGCTCAGGGGAAAGCAGGCTCCCCCTCTCTCTCTGCCTGCTTCTCCGCCTACTTGTGATCTCTGTCTGTCAAATAAATAAGTAAAATCTTTTTTTAAAAAAGGTAGATGAAAGATTATGATACAGGATAATTGTTTGAATGTGTCCTATTCAACAAACCTTTATGATTAACATGTATCTTGGGGTGTGCTGAGAGGGGAATAGGTTTTAAGGACAGTATCTTTGACTCCACAGCATATAAAGTACAAATAACAGCTTTTGTGTTCTAACACCCTCTCTTGTTCAGGTCGTCGTGTTCAAATTATCTTGTGATATATTTGGCGAATCTTGGTCATTCTAGTTGTTCCCGCTTCTGTCTCTCTTCCTAGCCTTTTCTGGGGTTTATTGTATTGTAAGCCCATAAAACAAGACTTCTGGCAACTCTTTAGATGAAAATATAAAGGCTTAGCTTGATATCCTAAAGAAAATAAAGCCTAGTCATACTGGATGTTCACATAAACTGGGCTGGGTTACACTGTTGCTAAGTCAGTGCTTTGGAGGCACTAAGGTTAAGTGTTTCGAATACCACATTAAACATAGAACTTGGGTTGGGTTCTGTGGACCTTAAAACAACCCTTATTCTTTTTTAACTGTCCTCTTTATATTTTTCACTGACCTCTGTAAACACGTTACAGTTTTCTACACTTTTTACTGAAAATGAGCTTTCTAATTTCCCAATATGTACTTGGAGGAGACTTACTCTGTGAAAGAGTTTGGCTTATTGATGGTTTTAGAGCTGCTCCTATTGACATGTTCATGTTTACGATTTGAAATTGACCATAAGATTCTCAATATGTTGTTTTAGTTTAGAAATGTATCAGGTGATTCCTTTCTGAGCATTTTTTTTTTTGAAAAAGTATTTTCTTTTTAGGTTGTTTTAGAAAAGATCTTTGTAGAGCTTAAGGACTTTCTTCTCTCCCTACAATATTGTTTCCTCTATTTCCTCTGTTTATAGGAAAAAGGATCAATGAAGAGTTAATATAACACTAAAGACATTCATTATCATTGTCATTTTCTCTAATGACATTGTCATTTTCTCTAATGCTGACCTAAAATTGTCTTTATTTTAGGAAAGAGCTTTAAAATTGATCAAAACTTCATGAGCAACATGGAAGCATTAAAAAAAATGGACAGATGTTCTATGTCATGAGAAACCTGTCTTATCTGTCTGGAATTCCCAACATTTTGTCCTATACTAAAACTCCTTCCATCTTTGCAAACAGTGTTCCATCTTCCGTTCAGCTAAACTATTTGTGTAAGAAAATGTTATGATCACAACAGTGTGGTGTAGCCCAGATGCATCATTCCATTTTCCATGTTAACTGTAACCCTGGAAAATGACCTTCACTACTGGATTCATGCCACGGTACAACTTCCAGCAGTTTAGCTGATCTTACAGTGTTAAGGGAAATGCAGTAGTTTCCTTTGGTCCAGGAAGATTATTTTCCCGCTGTGCAAGATTACTACACAAAGAGTATGGTAACCCTTATATCAAGTCAAATATTTACTCCATATTGGAAAACAGTTCAAAGTAATCATTAATTCAAATATTGTTTCTCTTGTGTCCACTGAACTGTCCTCGTTACCTTATGTTCGGCATAGTCTCTAAAGCCAGAACTAAAATTAAAGCCAACTATGTCTATTGTTTACAGTTGCCTGTACTGTGTTTCCTGTGTGATTTTCTTTCTGGATTTTTTTTTCTTTTTGAATTTAAATTCATGAGATCTATTCTAGAGTCTTGGACAGTAGAGCAAAAAGGGTGTCTTCTGTCACTTCATACATACGAATGTGTTGTTATTGCTCAGTTTCTTCTGTTTTGCTTATAGTAGAAAACCTGCTCTAACTTGCTGATTGACTGGAAGGAAAAAAGAATTCAAAAGATGGACAGTTAAGACCATATTACAACTTTGACACATATTTTATTAATTAAGATTACTGCTTGATTAAGCATTGCTAGTAAATGGAGAATGATTAGGATATAGCCATCAGATTCAGGCTCAAACAGATAATTCTCAAATTCGCAGTCTTGCATAAGAGATGCTTTGCAGCCCTGGGAGACCCCCTCCAGCTCCCATAACCTCTCCTTATAGCTCCCTGTAATGCTGGTTACATTCTTTATTATCTGTGGATATGTCTGTGTTCTTCACTCAGTTGTGAACTTCTCAAGTTAAGTTCTGTGAAGAGAATGAATTCATTTAAAACACAGCATTCCACACTGGCCTTCCTATGGATAGAGAAATAGTGGAAACAGTGGAATCTTTGGATACAGAAGTATGAGTTGAGTCCTGCCTTAATTGTTTACAAACTCTGCATCTTTAGACAAAAGTCTTCTCTTTTTTGAGCCTCAGCTTCTTGATCAACTAAGCTGGAAAAATAACCCCAGAAGTCATTGTCAATGTCTTGAGAACCACCCCAGTGGTTGTTTTGAGGGAGCTGGAGGATGTCATGAAATGCCTCACACAGGGTGGTCCTGTTCCTTGTGTCATCACTCAACTTCCATTCCTCCCTAAAGCTCTCCTTTTAATCTTAAAACACTGATTTCATAGGACTGATGTTTTTCAAGATTCCCAGAGAAGCTCTTGTTACTTTCTCAGTTCCCTGCACATTTTTTAAAGTCAGGATCAAAAAAGTCATTATGCTCTTGGAAGTTCACTTATTTATTCATCCACTATACAAATATTTTATTGAGTCTTTGCTATATTTTAGAGCTACAGATATGAAAATGAACAAAACAGAGCAGTTCCCTGTTCTAATGGTGCCTCTTAGTAATTATAAAGATAAAGGGTCAGCAAGTAAATGAGAGCAGTTGGTTCTAAAAAATGCCATGCAGAAAACCAAATTTTGAAGTGGAGAATAGTTGGGGTAATGGAAAACCATTTTGAACAAGGTGGCGAGAATGATCCTTTGAGATAGTGACATGTGACAGTGTCACCATGTCCCTCTTTTTTTGTGGCTCTGGGAGACCTGCAGAGCAAGAGCCTCTGCCTTGTGGTCACCTGGCTCTTTGAACCAACCTCAGCACATAGATGGGCTTCCCTTCAGCCAGGCTTCCACTTTCTCTCCACTGGAGTGGTCCTGCCAGCCACTCCACCCCATCAACCAATAGGTTCACCTCTCCAGACTGTGCAGTGTGGCTTCCTTAATTTCCTTGACTCTCAGATTTCATGGATGTCAGCATCACTGGGGGTTTCTCAGAACCACATTGCTGGGCTCCACCTCTAGAGTTTCTGATTCAGGTAGGCCTGAGAATTTTCATTTCTAGCAGGTGTTGGTTTGCAAGCTCCTCAGGAGATTCCAGGGTATGATCTGAATCGGGCCCCTATATGTGGAGAAAAGGGAGAGACTGAAGAAAGAGTAGGCCACTCCAGAGTGGTAGATGGTAGGTTTAACAAGCAGGGGAACTTGAGTATGAGACTTGTCTTGGGCAGCCACAGGATAAGTAGCTCTCTGCACCTGCCCCCAAATTATGAAAGCTTATGTAGAGGTCTTAACTGGGTTCAGTCATGTGTACCATTCAAATGGTCTCCATACCACATCACTGTCTCAAGGTTTCAACCTTGGAACAGCTTCCAAGGGTACAGGGAAGGCAAGTTGAATGCAAATTCCAAGGACAGGGGAGGAGGTGAGAGCCTCTGATTGCTGGGGTCTAGCTCATGGGTCTACCAGCAGTCATACCTCTCAGTGACCTTCAATGGTAAATTCTCAAGTGAGGTTGATGCAACTGATCTAAGGATCACAGTTTGAGAGCCACTAACTGTTTTTGCCCTCAGATAGGTAAGTTCATATATTATGTCCATTTGATCTATTTATAAAATAAATACACACAGGCAGTGCTTACACAGTGCCTATAAAATACTGGGCACTGTGCTAAGTGATCAGCACATGTTATGTTATTAAGATTTATAACGATCCTTTGGGGTAGGTATTATCCTTTTTCTCCATGCTACAGATGAGGAAATGAGGCCACAGAGAGGTTAGGTTGTTTCCAGGTCACTTAGCCAGAAAATAATGGAGCTGGTGTTTCAGTCTGGCTCCACAGTCCGTGCTCTTAACTACTAGGTGAAAACAGGTGGTGGGTGGTGTCTACCCACTTGGATTTTCTGTGATGTTACATGACATAAGCTGTAGAGTGGGCTGACTTGAGTATGTGTGTTGAAAGTCTCCTTCCCTTATCTTTATTTCTTATGTAAAAAGGAAGGCTAATTGACCAGTTGTTGAGTCATGCAAAGTGTTAAAATACTGACAAGAAAGAGACTTTTTGGTAGGAATGGCTACTAGCCCAGGGTAGTGATGGAACAGTGGTTCTAGAAAGGTGAGTTGAATAAACGTGTGAATTCTGAATGGTGGGAATTAAAATGAACCCATTGGCGTTTCCTCTTGTGTTATTGGATTAGATTTCAAATCTGAGATTTTCTGCACAGGTCACAAAAATATGAACTACAAAAGAAAAAAAGTGGTGAAACGGACTTTGTCAAAATTCATAACTTTTGTATCTTTCAAAGAACATCTAGGGAAGCAAGCCATGGACTTGGAGAAAATATCTGTAAAACATAAATCTGATAAAGGGTTTGTGTTCAGAACACATAAAAACCTTTTTATGTATAATAATAATAAGAGCAACAACAACACAGTAATAAGATAGGTTCCCCAATTAAAATTTGGCAGAAGATTTAGAGAGGCGTGTCATAAAAAAGATACACAGATAACCAGTGAACATATGAAAAGATGTATATCATCACTAGTTGTCAGAGAAATGCATATTAAACCCACAGTGGGATAGGCCTGCATACCCACTAGAATGGCCAAAGTCATAAAGACTAACAATACCAAGTGTTGGTGAGGATGTGGAGCAACTTACATGTTGCTGGTGGGAAGACAGATTGGAAAACAGTAGGGTACTATCAATATTATAACATTAGACATATATTTGCAATATAACTCAGCAGTCTGACTCCTTGGTGTTTGTCAAAGAGAAATGAAAACATGTCCATACAGACTTTTCTATGAATGTGCATGCTAGCATTATTCAGACTAGTACCTGGACACAAGCTAAATGTTGTAAGTCTGTATCATGGAAGCTACTCAAAGATAAAAAAGAACAAAATATTATCATATTCCAGATACATGCCAGATTTTAATGACCCTTAAAAATTATTCTAAGTGAAAGAGGTCAAAGTCAAAAGAATAAGTATGATCTGATTCCTTCTCTATGAAATTCTGAAATTGGCAAAACTAGCAATAGGAAGCAGACCCATGGTTGCATGTGCCAGGATTTGGTCGTATCGACTGCACACGAGTGCAGAGAAACCTTCCAGAGCGGCAGTGTGGTTGTAACTTGGATGTTCTGGTGCTTACAGGGTTGTGTACAATTACAAGTTCTGTCACACTGTACAGTTAAAATTTTATTGTAATTACTTTAATCGTAATTAACTTGGGAAATTATAAATTGTACCTCAAGAAGGTGAAGGCAAAAACATTTAAAAAATATAAATACTCTCTTCCAACTTCTCTTATTTGCTTCTACCTGTGAAGCATTCTGCCATGTTTCTTAATTAAATGTGGTAATAAAGGGTTCCTTTATTAATAAATAAATTCCAGCAATTTATATTCTCTTACTAGTCATTGTGTGAGTAGAGAATTTGCAAAAAGCTTACTTATTTCTTATTTAAAAAAAGCATATTAATCCAATTTGCTGGCCCTTTATTATTTTTTTTTCAAGAGCATTATTTCCACTCACTATTAAAAAGGACTGGTTTAAGAGGAAGGGGGGAACAACAACAAAAGGAGAGGTTTATGGTATACATTTTCTGTTTGAAACCATAGCTTGTACTTCACAGTATTAAAGAACACTAAGAGTTCTTTAATACTCTTAGTATTAAATAATACTAAGTATTATTATAGTATATAGTATTATTATAGTATTAAATAATACTAATGCTTTTCCTTAGTATTAGTATTTCCTTAGAAAGGCTTCCCTCATCTGGTTTTCTCATTTGTGAAACAGGCCTAGCAGTGCCCGCCTTGCAGTGCTGCTAGGAATGCCCTGCAGAGGTAGAGGTCCCCTACGAGGACATGGCTCTCCGCTGGGCTGGTGGCTCTCCTGGGTTTCCGCACAACGTTTCTTACAGTTTTCCCAGAGCCGAGGTCTGAGAATGTTTTGAAACGTTTACTTGAAATGTTTATTGACTGTGACTATTTTATTTAGTCATTTACTGTGTCCTTGAAATGAAGATGAAATTATACAAAGATTCAGATCAGTTTTAACATATCAGAGAGGCCTCATAGAATTTTTTTTTTCTTTCAGCATGTTGGCTAATGTAGCATAACAGTTAATGACATAGGATTTCAACTTTTTCCCTTAAATTCTAGGAAAGAATATAAATATAAAAAGCTTGCCTTTAAGAAATTGCCCAAATTTATGCATACATTTTAAGTGAAATAGTGGAATTGAATTTAGATATACAATTATATGATCCTTTTTATGATAAAAATGAAAATTTTTGCTTGGTTTTTACCTGTATGAGTTCATTTTTTTTTAATTGTTAAGCTTTTATAACAGAGCCTTTTTAGGAGTAGATGCTGATTCTTTTAACAGTTTTCTAATATTATAGTCTCTGTGCTGTGCTGAATATTACAATTTCACCTCCTAGCAGCCCAGTGGCATTTGCAGGCAAAGGGACTTTTCCAGTCCCTCTGAGATTAAGTTCGGTCACCATCTCCCCACTGCTCCTGGAGTGCAGATGGGAGGAGAGATATGTCTATGAGATCAAATCCATAAATGCTTCAAATTCAGATTCCC
>PISX010025938.1:0-25347 GCA_004024625.1 Mellivora capensis | reverse complement strand
ACTGGGGGGGAGATGAACCATGAGAGACTATAGACTCTGAAAAACAACCTGAGGGTTTTGAAGGGGCGGGGGGTGGGAGGGTGGGGGAGCCAGGTGGTGGGTATTGTGGAGGGCACGCATTGCATGGAGCACTGGGTGTGGTGTAAAACTATGAACTCTGTTACGCTGAAAAGAAATTAAAAAATAATAATAATAATAATAAAAAAAAAATACCAAACATTATTATCTCCCAGTTTCTGTGGATTAGGAATCCAGGGCTTGGCTTACTTGGGTGCCTCTGCATCAAAGTCCCTCACCAGGCTGCAAGTGTTGTCTGGGTTCGCGGTCTCATTTGAAGCCTCAGCTGAGAGAGGATATGGTTTTGAGTTCACTCACGTGGTTGTTGGCGGCATTCAGTTCCTCATGGGCTGTTGGACTGAGTGTCTCAGCTCCTCACTAGCTGTTGGCTGTAGGTCTCCCTCAGTTCCTTTCCACACAGGCCTCTCCAGAAGGCAGGTAGATTCCATCACAGCAGGATAGCAAGAGAGAACAAGAAAGAACATGCAAAATGGAAGCCCTAATCTCTTTGTAATCTAATTCTAGAAGTGACTTCCATCATGTTTGCTCTATTATATTTATTAGAAGTGAGTCACTAGGACCAGTTTACACACAAGGGGAAGGGATTGCATGAAGGTTTGAATGCCAGGAGGCAGGAATCATTGGGGCCATTTTACAGGCTGTTAACATCAATCCATCCAGAACTTTCTGCCACTTAAAGCAAGCTTTATTCATCCAAGGTTTTGATAAAAATATTACAGAAAGGGTGTTCATAACAGAGTCCTGTGGCATGCTTTTCCCTCCAAACTGACTCCAGTCCACTAACTAATATTATGAATATTGCTGGATGCCAGCTATAAATTCTTGATACTGGTGTCATCTGACTAACATTTTGTCTTTATATCCTTGGAGATCTCAGGAGACATTTTTGTTAATCGTATTTTTAAAATTTTTATTTATTTGTCAGAGAGAGAGGGAGAGAGAGCGAGCGAGCACAGGCAGACAGAGTGGCAGGCAGAGGCAGAGGGAGAAGCAGGCTCCCTGCCGAGCAAGGAGCCCGATGTGGGACTCGATCCCAGGACGCTGGGATCACGACCTGAGCCGAAGGCAGCCGCTTAACCAACTGAGCCACCCAGGTGTCCCAATGTTAATCGTATTTTTAAAAAATATTTTATTTATTTATTTGACAGAGATCACAAGCAGGCAGAGAGGCAGGCAGAGAGAGAGGAGGAAGCAGGCCCCCCGCCAAGCAGAGAGCAGGGCTCGATCCCAGGACCCTGGGATCATGACCTGAGCAGAAGGCAGAGGCTTTAACCCACTGAGCCACCCAGGCACCCCTGTTAATCACATTTTTAAAACCACACTATTTATGCTTCACTGGACAGGTGAAATCAAGTTAAAATAAGATTCAAGGACTGTCTTGAAGAATAAAATAAATCATAGCACTACTAGAGCTCAAAGTATGTCATAAATAGAGAGGACCAGTTCCATCTGCCTTGCATTCTTGACAGGCAGTTTTAGGGCTGGCTGCATCTTATGTAAACCTGAAGTTTCTTAGCCAACTAGTGAAACCGTCCTTCCTTTACATCCATTCATGCTCTCACAGAAAGATTTATCTTTTCTTGTAGATGAACTAACAGACCAAATCAGGGGTAATTTATATTTTATAAACATTTTAACAGTAAATCACAATCATAGTTTGATTTAGGAATCTTTCAAAATTAGATAATATCTGTCATTAACACCTGCCATCTAGGTAGCAACCATATACCAACACAATGTTTCTGCCACTCCAAGAAAAAAGTATAACACTGTAATCAGAATTGACATTATAAAGTCCCATAGTTTTAAGTGCTGTATCACTCAAACTGCAATTCCGTGGACAGCCCAAAGATTGCAACTCTCTCTGCATCAAGTGAGAGAATAATGACTGCTTATTGAGTTAATGCTATGAGGCAAAGACTGTGCTGAACAACATTATGTGGATTTTCCCATTAGTTCTACTTAACAATCCGGGGAGGCATGTACTATTATTATGTGCATTTACAGAGAGATTAAGCAACTTGTCTGTGATCATCTGGAAGCCAAATTCTAAAATCCAGTAGCCTAAATCCAGAGTGCTTTCTCTTAAAGTAGAGGTACAAGTGTAACATTTCTTTGAAAAATGTTAACAGAAGTTTTCCTAGGAAACGTGGTTGAATGATTTACTAATTATTAACTTAAAAAAAAAAAGCTTGACACCACTAGATGGCAACATTTTCAAAAGCTTTAATAAAACTTTTGAAAGTTTAAGGTGGAAAAAAAAACCCTATTATTATTTAATTTTCATTTTTAAAAATTTCAGCCTTATTGAAATATAATTAAAAAATAAAATTGTAAGATATTTAAAATGTACATCGTGATGATTCAATAAATGTATAGTTGTGAAAAGATTCTCCCTACTAGTGCATTATTACATCCAACATCCCATTAACTAACTAATTAATTAATTAATTGTATTTAGAACTCTTAAGTTTTACTGTCTTAGCAATGTTCAGTTATACAATACAGTGTTGTCAACTATGGTCACCATGTTTTACATTAGCTCCTCAAACTTTATCTTACTGCTGAACGTGTGTCCAACTTCTTCCCATTTGCCCGACCCTCCAGGTACAGGCAACCACTTTCTACTCTGCTTCCATGAGTTTGACTTTTTTGGGGGATTTATTTATAAGGGATATCATGCAGTATTTGTCTTGCTATGTGTGGCTTATCTCACTTAACATGATACCCTCAAGGTCTATCTGTGTTATCACAAGTGGCAAGATTCCTTTCTTTCTCATGGCTGAGTGATATTCCATTGCATATATATTCACATATATATATATACACATATTTATGAATATATATACACTCTTATATGTATATATTATATTTATATATACAATTGTATATATATTGTGTGCATATATACTATATATATGTATAAATATATACATACCACATATATATAATACATACAGACCACCCCACATTTTCTTTATTCATTCATTGATGGACACTTAAGTTTCCCTATTTTGGCTATTGTGAATAATGCCACAATGAACATGAGAATGCAGATATCTTTGATATCCTGTTTTTATTTCTTTTGGATATATACCCAGAAGTGGAATTGCTGGATCATATGGTAGTTCCATTTTTATTTTCTTGAGGAAACTTCATACTGTTTTCCATGGTGGCTCCACCAATTTACATGCCCACCAACAGTGATTAAGTGTACTCTTTTTTCCCTATCCTTGCTAACACTTGTTATCTCTTCGCTTTTTGATGATGACCATTCTAATAGGTGTGAGGTGGTATTTCATTATGGTTTTATTTAGAATTTCCTTGATGTTTAGTGATATTGAATATCTTTTCATGTATCTGTTGGACATCTGTATGTCCTATCAGTTCCTCTGCCCATTTTTAAATTGGAAATTTTTGCTTTTTCCTATTGAGCCGTTATAAGTTCTTTATATATTTTGGGTATTAACCCCTTATCAGATATATGACTTACAAACTTTTTTTTCCTTTCTGTAGGCTGTCTTTTCATTTTGTTGGTGGTTTAATTTGTTCTGCAGGAGCTTTTTTAGCTTGATATAGTCCTACTTACTTATTTTTGCTATTGTCTTCACTTTTGGTATTGAAAAAAAGCATTACTAAGACCAATGTCAAGGAGTTTATTCTTCATATTTTCCACTAGGAGTTTAATGGTTTCAGGTCTTCAAACCTTTAATCTGTTTTAATTTAAGTTTTGTATATAGTCTAAGATGAGATACAGTTTCATTCTTTTGCATATGTCTCTTTGGTTTCCCCAATACTATTATTGAAGAGACTGTACTTTCCCCATTGTGTATCCTTAGCTCTTTTGTTGTAAATTAATTGACCATATATGTGTGGGTTTATTTCTGGGCTCTCCATTCTGTTCCATTAAACTTTATGTGTTTTTTAATGCCGATACCATATGTTTTGATTGCTATAGTTTTGTAATATAGTTTAAAATCAGGAAGTGTGATGCCTCCAGCTTTGTTCTTTCTCAAGGTTATTCTGGATATTCAGAGTCTTTTGTTTCCATACACATCTTGGGATTATTTTTTTACATTTCTGTGAAAAATGCCATTGGAAGTTTGATAAAGATTGGAGTGAATCTGCAGATTGCTGTGCTAGTATAGACATTTTAAAAATAGTAATTATTCTAATCCATAAGTATGTAAAATAGTATTATTTATTTGTGTCTTCTTCAATTTCTTTTGTCAATTCTTATAGTTTTTGGTGTACAGGTCTTTCACTTCCTTATTTAAATTTATTCCTAGTTACTTTGTTATTTTTGACACAATTGTAAATGGAATTGTTTTTTTAATTTCTCTTTCTGATATTTCATTGTTAGTGTATAAAGCAGAAACTGATTTTTATATTTTGATTATGTATCCTGCAACTCTATTGAATTTATTTTCTAATAGTTCTAATAGTTCTAATTTTCTAAAAGTTCTAATAGTTTTTGGTAAAGTCCTAAAGGGTTTTTGATGTATAAAATAATGTCATCTGCAAATAGAGACAGTTTTACTTCTTTGTTTTCAAAATGGATGTCTTTTGTTTCTTTTTTGTGCCTAACTGCTCTGACAAGGACTTCCAATCCTATGTTGAATACAATGGTAAAAATGGGTATACGTATCTTGTTCCTGATCTTAAGGGAAAAGCTTTCAGTTTTTCACTATTGAATATGATGTTAACTGTGGCTTGTCATTTATGGCCTTTATTATGTTAAGGTGCATTCCCTTTATACCTACTTCCTTAGAGTTTTTTTTTTTTAATCAAAAATGGATGTTGAATTTTGTCAAATGGTTATTCTGCATCTAGAGACAATCAGGGGTCCCTGGGTGGCTCGGTCAGTTAAGTTCTGTCTTTGGCTCAGATCATAATTCCAGGGTGGTGGGATTGAGTCCCACATCATGCTCCCTGCTCAGTGAGGAGTCTGCTTCTCCCTCTCCCTCTACCCTTCCCGCCTGCTTGTGTTCTTTCTCATGCGTGGATACTCTCAAATAAATAAATAAAATCTTAAAAAAAATAAAGAGCTAACCATATAGCTTTTATCCTTCATTTTGTGAATGTGGCATATCACATTGCTTGATTTGTGTAGTTGAACCATCCTTGCATTCTAGGAAAAAATCCTACTTGATCATGGGATATGATCCTTTGAATGTTTATCAGGGATATTGACCTGTAATTTTCTTTTCTTGTAGTTTCCTTGACTAATTTTAGTACCAGGTTAATGCTGGCCTCATAAAATAAGTTTGAAAGTGTTTCCTCCCCTTGACTATTTGTTGATATTAGTCCTTATTTAAATATTTGATAGAATTCAGCAGTGAAGCCATCTGCTCCCGGATTTTTCTTTGTTGGGAAGTTTTGATTACTCATTTAATCTTCTTACTAGTAATTAACCTGTCCAGATTTTCTATTTCTTCATGATTCAGTTTTGGTAGGTTGTATGTTTCCAAGAATTTATCCATTTCTTCTAGGTTTTCCACTTTGCTGGTGTCAACTTTATTCTTGATTGGTTTTCTATGAATAAACTATCTTTGGTTGAACAAATTATAATTGCTTTATTTGTAGGAAAGTTTTTCAATGATGTAATATAACTACAGCAGAGATTTAAGTACACAAAAATTGGAGTATTATGTTGCTTTTTCTATTTACTTTATGTTTTACTTTAGTTTGAGGTTAAATATAAGTTCTTATGAGCTTAAAATTTCTTCCTAGATGTTTTCCCTCGGGCCACAGTCCTGCTCCCAAGTATTATTTGTTTAACATCAAGCATGGAAAACACTTTAAAAGCACTTTTCAGAAAAACACTGTGCTATATAACAAGCTTTAGTGATTTTACAAATAGAATTTGTACTGCTTTGAATGCACCTCTCTTCCTTTACCTCATATACTCCTGTAGACATTTTGAGGTCTCACTTACATATGTTTCTTTTCCCTCTACGATGCTCTCATTATGCAGGCAGCTATATTCTTCTCACTGCACTATCATAGCACCATATACATGATCCATTTGAGCCTTTGATATGTTACATATGTCCTGGTGATAAACCTCTGTGTCTATCTTCCAACTCCAATGAGATAGTCTCAAAGGCAGTCTTTTCAAAAATTGATATTTGTAAATATCTTCTCCTTCCATCCCAGTGTCTGTCCATAGTGCTTAGTATTGTATCTGACACAGTTGTAATAATGGGAGACAATAAATTCTTGACCATGGGACCAAGTGACTATTTGATTAGTGCTTCCCATAATGAATAATATGTTATCAAATCAAAACAACTAGAAAGTTGGTCATGCCCAGCAGTATTCCATCATCTAATGGAAGAAATATATGGAACCAAGGCTCAGGATATCTAGAGGCACAAATAGGTTGCAGATGACTCATAATCTGACTATGCAACTTCTTCAACACTGTCATTTCTCCCTCAACTTTATTTAGGGACTTATGGGAAATTCTTCATTACCTAAATATGTGACTCTGGTTAAAAGATTAGTCTAGATGAGTTGTTGGCACCAAGTGGAAGTGAACTGCTACTGCCTTACAACCTCATTAAGGTTTGGCCTGTAAGGACCATAAAAAGGAATTCCTCCTAATGGGTGGAATTTTTAGTATTTCAGATCATTTTCCAATTTTTATGAAAGGTGTGGTATCAGTCACAAATCTATACTTATTCATGGTCATTGGCTAATGGAACTGGGAGGAAGAAAATTATAATCTTAGAGATAAGGGGGTTTGAGAAGTAAAATACATGGAGAGAGCTCTTTTAATGGACCTAAAACATAAGAGTTGTGTCCTGAATGAATGCTCATCAAAAAACTCTTACTATAGAAGAGTATCTTAATAATCAGATGGCAAAATGACAATTCCTTTAACTGTGAGTCAGCCTCCTTCCATGGCCACATTATAAGTTTTCAATGGGCTCATGAATAAAATGGCCATCCTTCAGGAATAGAAGCTATATATGGACTCAACAACATCATTGTTTACTCCTGAAGGGTGATATTGTCACCATTACTCAATACCTAATTTACCAACAGCAGCAACTTATCCTCAACCTTTTATGTGATAAATCACTAGTTTTCTATCGCTGCATAGAAATTATCACAGCTCATAACAACACATATATGTTATTTCACAGTTTTCATGGGTCATAAGTTTGCACATAGTGTGGCTGGGTCCTTTGTCAGGGTCTCACGAGGTTGCAGGCAAGGTGTTGAACAGACTTCAGTCTCGTTTGGAGGCTTGACTGGGGAAGAATCCAATTCTCGCTCTCACTTTCTCTCTATTTCTTTAAAGATTTTATTTATTTATTTGGAAGAGAGAGAGAGAGCACGAATGGGGGGGGTGGGCAGTGGAGATAAAGGGAACTGGTAGAGGGAGAAGCAGACACCTCATTGAGCAGGGAGCCTGACACAGGGCTCAACCCCGGGATCTTGAGATCATGACCTGAGCCACCCAGGCACCCTGGGAAGAATCCAGTTCTAACCTCATTCACTTTGTTGGCTATATGCCTGAGGGCCCTGGCTTTTTGGTGACTATTGTCTGGTAGCTGTCCCCATTTCCTTGACATACAGTTTTCATGAACAGGGGGACTTATTTCATCAAAACACAAGCAGATTTGGCTTTATGGGCATATATTCTATGTTATAACACAGGTCCTGTGCTTAAAAGGCCCCACACTTGGTTTAATGTTCTTCTGTAGCCGTTTTGAAATTCTAACAGTTTTTGAACAAGGAGCCCCACATTTTGCTTATGCACTGAGCCTCACAAATTATGTAGTCAGTCCTACCTGTAAGCACTTTTAGGTGCTAAAATGTAGTCTTTTGTAACATGATGTAATCACAAAAATGATAACCATCATCTTCTGTTGTATAATGTAATCACAAGAATGACATCCCATTGCCTTTGTTACAGTATGTTGGTTAGAACCAGTTCACAAGTCCTGCCCACACTCAAGGGGTGGGAATTACAAAAAGGCATGAATACAGGAAGTGGGGATCATGAGGGCCACACCTAGAGTCTTTCTCTTATAATACCAAAACAAGACTACAGTAGGTTAGGTGGAGGACAGGTCACTAGAAAGAATGTAGACCAGATTTCTCTGCCTGCCATGCTCTTCTTGCATCGAGTTTCTGACTGTTTTATTTACAGTCATTGTATCCCACACAGCATTGCCTCTGAGGAATTGATTTTATAGTTAATTGTTTATCCCTTACGCTTGCCTCATAGGTTGTCAAAATGTACTTACAGTGCTAGGTAGGAATGCTGTCCCTTGAGAGGTCAGGATGTTGTCTTGTATGATGCATTCTGTGGTTGGAACCAGCAACCAGTATGTGGTGCTGTTTTTCTCACAACCAGAATGCATGATGGAGAAGCAATGTTTGTTTTTTTGTTCCCCCAGTGTCACATGGCATTAAAAAAAAATCAATTAATTAACATATAATGTATTATTTGTCTCAGTGGTACAGGTCTGTGATTCATCAATCTTATACAACAGCCAGTGCTCATTACAGCATATACCCTCCCCACAGTCCATCACCCAGTTACCTTGTCCCTCCAATCCCCTCCACTCCACAAACCCTCAGTTTGTTTCCTAAGATTAAGACTCTCTGATGAATTGTCTTCTTCTCTGGTTTTGAACTGTCTCATTTATTCCTCTCTTGCCCTATGATCCTCTGCCTTATTTCTCAAATTCCACATACCAGTGAGATCATATAATAATTGTCTTCCTCTGATTGACTTATTTTGCTTTGCATAATACCCTCTAGTTCCATCCATGTCATTACAAATGGCAAGATTTCATTTTTAAAAAAGATTTTATTTGAGGGAGAATGAGTGAGAGAGAGCATGAGAGAGGAGAAGGTCAGAGGGAGAAGCAGACTCCCCAAGATGCTGGGAGCCCAATGCGGGACTCGATCCTGGAAGTCCGGGATCATGACCTGAGCCGAAGGCAGTTGCTCAACCAACTGAGCCACCCAGGCGCCCAATATTTCATTTTTTGATGGGTACATAATATTCCATTGTGTGTATATATGCATATATATACACTCACACACACACCACATCTTCTTTATCCATTCATCTGTCAATGGGTATTTAGGCTCTTTCCATAGTTTGGCTATTGAGGACATTGTTGCTATAAACATTGGGGAGCATGTGCCCCTTTGGATCACTACCTTTTTATCTTTGTGTAAATACTCCGTAGTGCAATTGCTGGGTCATAGGGTAGCTCTATTTCCTACTTTTTGAGGAACCTCCATACTGTTTTCCAGAGTGGTTGCACCAGCTTGTATTCCCACCAACAGTGTAGGAGGGTTCCCTTTTCTCCGCATTCTCGCCAGCATCTGTTGTTTCCTGACTTGTTAATTTTAGCCATTCTGACTGGTGTGAGGCAGTATCTCATTGTGGTTTTTATTTGTATTTCCCCGATGCAATGTTTTTAAGTGGTGGTTCACAAAATTATAGTCAATGCTTTACTTACACATTTTTTTTGCATCTTGTTTTCAGTATACTAGTTTTTACTAGCTTAGAGGTCTTAATATCTAAAATAAGTGGTTTCATCAGGGAACATAAGTAAAGTTGAATTGAATTGAAAGTGCACAGAGCCACTGGCCATTTGGGCAATTCCATTGGAAAAACAAGAAAAAAAGGAGGTTTGAGTACTGGCAGAGGTGATTGACGCTATGAAGGGTAATAGCTTATTGCTACACAATGAGGTCAAAGAAGAAGATGGATAAAATCCTTTCTTTATAATTTCTATAATTAAAAAAAATTTTCTTTTTAAATTTCATTTTCTGAGAGTTCCAGCACATTGTTAAAAAGCTGGGGCTTTAGTTGACATCTGTGTATTATAACTCTAAAAATAATATTTCTAGTTTTTGTCACTAAGTATGATACTTATGGAAGGTTTTTTTAAAAAGTGACTTTTAAAAAAATATAGTTTCTTTCTTTTTTTTTTTTAAGATTTTATTTATTTATTTGACAGAGAGAGTCACAGCGAGAGAGGGAACACAAGCAGAGGGAAAAGGAGAAGCAGGCTTCCCCAAGCAGGGAGCCTGATTTGGGGCTTGATCCCAGGAGCCTGATGTGGGGCTTGATCCCAGGAGCCTGGGATCATGACCTGAGCCCAAGGCAGATGCTTAATGACTGAGCCACCCAGGAACCCCCCAAAATGACTTTTAGTTAAGTACATTTTCTTCTATTTTTGGTTTGCTACTTTAAAAAATCATGAAAGTGTATTGACTTTTTCTAATGCATTCTTTCATTAATTGAAATAATCATAAGTTTTTCCTTTTATCTATTAATGTGGTGATCACATCAGTTGGTTTTCTGAGGTTGAGTCATTTTGGAGTTCTTTGAATAAACTCCACTTGGCCACCTCTATGTCTATCTGCACTGCTGAATGTGATTTGTTAATTTTTTATTTAGGATTTTGCAACTGTATTTTTAAATGGCATTCTCATACAGTATTCCATTCTCATATTGTTCTCTAGCTTTTAGGCAAATTGGATAGTATATTAGTTAGAGTTCAGTTCAAAGCAACAGATTCTCTATTATACAAAAAGGGATTTATCCTGTAGGGTGTTAAATGGCTTACTTAGAGATACATCACTGTGGTGGAAAGAGACTTTTATTTGAATTTCCAGGAATTACACCCAAATCTCTATTGCAGAACTGGGTCATCATGATAGATCACTTAATTAGATTTTTTTAGCCTTTGAAAAAATAAAAACATTATTTCAAAATCTAAAAAAAAAAAAAAAAAAGAGGAAAGAAAAATTAAGAAGCTGCCATCCCTGCCATGATCAGGAAGCCATTGACTCGAAATTACCTGTCAGTTGGGCTCTAGAGACTTCTCTCTTGCCAGCTCCCAAATCACATTACTTCTGCTAATCATGAAGTCATCTACAGTTCGGGCACTGCTGCTAGCTACTGGCTCAAGAACCAGCCCCAAGCTTGTCACAGTCCACTTGCAGTACAGGGGATGCCCTATACCCTGCCTCCCTCCCCCTATGATTCACTCCCAAATTGAAGTTTTATTTAAGTTAAATTGCAGAGCAGCGACTGAGTCATATCTGGAATTTAAGCAAGAGAGATTCTGGAAATGCAATGTGTTATATGGTTTCTGCCTGCTCTAGGGAGGTGGAATAGGTATTAAATGAACCAGTTTGCCTTGGTGTCCGTGTGTAACTCTCCCTTAGTTTCTGTGACCTAAAACTACTTGTAGAGGATAGGAATGATCTGTTTCTGTAAGGTTTTATGAAATACACTTGTAAATTTTGTCCTGAAGCATCTTTAAAACTCACCAGTTTAGGGTTCCTAGGTGGCTCAGTCGGTTAAGCATCTGCCTTCGCCTCAGGTCATGATCTCAGGGGCCTGGGATCGAGTCCCATGTTGGGCTCTCTGCTCAGCAAGGAGTCTGCTTCTCCCTCTCACTCTCCCTTCGTGGTCTCCCTCTCTTCCTATCAAATAAACAAAATCTTGTCGGCGTTGGTGGTATAGTGGTGAACATAGCTGCCTTCCAAATAAACAAAATCTTAAAAAAATAAAGTGTAAACCCACCAGTTTAATTTATTTTATGTGTGAAAAAAGGGTTAAGAGGAGTCGTAGTTATATTAATTTGGAAATGAGTGAAATGTCCTTGGAAGTGTTCAGGAATAAATGACAAATGTTAAGATGCTTTTGGGAAAGATACAAGGTAGTTGGAGGATATGGTGGGGGAGATAATTTTTACTTATGTACTTGGAGTGTTTTAAGTTTAGAATCATGTGAACACTATCTATTGAAATATAAAATATATAACAAGCATTGGCATGTTCTTTCTTTATGATTTCAAGGATTTCCTCCTCACTTATTCCTAATTTTTTGTGTGTGATTTTCTTTTATCTTTTTCTCCTTGATTGCTAAAAATTGTTTATTTTATTAGCTTTTTCACAACTAGCTTTTATATTTTCTTTAGAAAAGATAATATTCTTTTAGATATTCTTTTTGTTTCTTTGCCATTTCTTCAGTTTTGGGGTGTAGCTTTATTATTTCCTTCCTGGAGCTAGTTTGTTGTGTTTTCTCTCTCTTTCTTTCTAATTTAAATACTTATTCAACAAATTTAATTCCCCTTCCTCCCTTTCTCCCATTCCCCATGAATGCAGTTAAAGTTTTAAACTTCCACTTAGATGCACTCTGGGTACAACCTATGTGTTTTAATATTTAGCACTTGACTTCTTTGTCTTTTAAACTGTCATAGCCATTTTTATTATTCACTTTAACAAGTTAACAAATTCTGTTGTTTATGTAAGTTAATCCTTTAAATGCACTAGACTCTACATATTATGGCCTCTTATTGCCGTGTATCACATTATAAAATAGAATGATAGATACATTGTTCTGATGTGGAAATCAAGGAAATAAAACCAATCTACTCATCTTAATACCTCAGTTAAATGCCCATGGGGCCTTCTCAGCTTAAAAATGATAAAAACCAAAAAATCTTTATGAAACCTATAGTATAATATCATTGTGATTATGTGATAAAATAACCTAGTCCACATTTTTTTTTAGTTCACTCATATGTTTTCCAAGTTTTTATTTAAATTCTGGCTAGTTAACATACAGTGCAATAATGGTTTCAGGTGTAGAATTTAGTGATTCATCACTAAGGTACAACGGCCAGTGCTCACAATTTTTCTTTAGGTCAAAATGTGAAGTCTCAGAGCTTTTTCTTCCTAGATTTTCCTTTTTGCCGTCTTTTCCCTTCGTCAGATTCTTCCAGCTTTCTTCTCTTTATCTATTCATCCCATCAAAACCAGGGAAAATCTGACAACCTGTCACTGATGCTTATTTGCTGTCTGGGTATGTTCGTTCTGAGGCTGATTTGAATTTCAACCATCCACTTGCATTTAAATCTATTCTTTATTTGTGGGTTTTAAAAGTATCCGTAAAAGGTGAGACTCTGTTAAGGGGAGAGTCTGTGAGACCCTTGAAATCTCATGAAGCAGATAAAACTGAAAGCTCTGAAAAGAAGCTCCAGGTTTCTTTTTCAGTGTAACTTGAAATGGGAGGCCTGACAAATTGATCATTCTTTTTTTTTTTTTTTCTCCCCTCTCCCCTCAAGCCTGCTCCTTCGAAGAAACTGTTCAAGCTAGAGCCCAGTTCCAGAACGTTGGAGGATGCCAACTACCTACTCCCTTCTGGATTAGTTCGTTCTACCATCTGTCTTACCACAGGTGTGCCTATTTGAATATCATCTCCCTGCCATGCCTCTTGCTCCTTTTTTGTCTAATCATCAGTGGGCCCCTTCTTACAGTCTTTGCCAGTCGCTCACTCTACAGATTTATTTTTATTTATTTATCTTTCTGGCACAATTTGAGGGACATATGTTAGTCATTGACTATGCACAAGACATTGTGATAAGCACTAATTTTAATGATTAATTTGCAGTGAAACTGTCCTCATGACTAGTAATGTGTATAAACATCATTTCTAATTCTAGATTTGAAGTTTCTGATAAAAGTGCATTAGAACATTGCTTCATTATGACTTTTGTTGCTCTCTTTTGCTGCTCATACTGATTTGCATTATAGTTACATTTATGCCACTTGTTTCTTCTGCTGGATTTTTAACTCCTTAAGGAAACTACATTTTTGTATTTGACACAACAATTAGAAACAGATCTTTATAAGTACTTAAATGTATGAACAGAAAAAGTACTTGATAAATATCAGAAGCTTTCTATATTCCTAGTGTTTGCTGGTAAATGTTTAACAACAAGCTCTCTGAAAAAAAGGATATATATATATATACACACACACACACATATATGTATGTGTATATATATGTTTATTATAAAGTTTATTGACATGAAGGATGTATAGCCCACAATTTATAAATAATAATAAAATACTGTTCTTTACTGTGTATTTCATGTAGCCAATTGATTCTCAGAATTCTTTCATTTACTTTTACCAAACTCTTACAACCATAGCTGCTCTCTGGTTGCCATTAGTGAACAGGTGTGGTTACAACATGATGTCAGTTGATACATTCATATACCTGAACAAGTAAGACAGAAAAAAACCCAAAGACCAATGTCAGAACTTCACTTTTTCAATAGTGTGTGACTTCTTTACTGAATCAGATAGTAATTTACAAATGCTGAAAAAATATTTCTCCATTTTTTTGTGCTATTCACAACATGATATGACATGATGCACTTCTAAGTTGAATCTGCATTATTAACATTAACTCCATAATGTTTTAAGATCTATCATTAAAACAACAAATCAAGACCTGATGTATAGTGTTTCTAAAAATAAATAGAAATAATATCTCTTCTTCTATTTAGGTACCCTGTTGGAGATAAATGGTACTCATCAGTAGTAACATAAATTTGACTTTGCTGGTTGAAAGTAGTTAATCTTGGCATCTTTTTTTTTATTGTGTAGGTTCATAGTTTACCCAACCATTCCTTTTTTGTTTATAGGCTGTTCATGTAAACAAAAGATGAATCTTTCTAGAGGGAGAGATAATCAGAGATTTGACCCTGAGTTAGTTGCAGAACTTAGGAAATCTACTTTTCCCTTTCTGGGCCTCTGGCTTCTCAAGCACAGATGAGATTGAATGAGATGAAACTGATGATCGCTAGGGTTTCCTGCAGATTCTGTGATTCATGATGATGGTAGATTATTGTTTTTACATTCTAGCTGCTTCTTCCTGTGAAAAGTTGACAACTCACCATCCTGTGATGTCAAACTCAACCATGTGACCAGTAGTACCCTTCCTGTGGAAAGATTACATTCAGCTCAGTGATATCAAGCATCACTAGGCAACATGAGTTGGTCAAAGGGACATAAATAGAAGTTATGTGTGCCGTTGCTGATCAGAAGTTCTAAGAGCCATCCTAGGTTCTGGTCTCTCCCTTTTCCCTCTCCCACAACAATGACAAAGCTCCACATAAAGGCTGCATCTCTCTGGATATTGAAGGAGAGTGAATGAGGAGCACAGAGTCAACCCCCAACTGACATGTAAAATAACGTCTTTGTTGTAAGCCCCTGAGAGGCTGAGATTTTTGTTCTTGTAGTGTTATCTAGCAAGAGATAATTAGTTTATAAACTCATCAATAATTGAATGTCAGTTCATACTTAAAATAACTTCCAATTAAAATTTAATATAAATGAAAAAAGGTAATAAATATATGCATATATTTATATCTTAGTACATATATGCATCCTCAGCCATCACCCTTCAATCTCATCTCCCCCAGTCCTTCTCTTCCCTTCAGGATCTCCTACCTTCATTTAAAAAAAAAAAAAATATATATATATATATACACACACACACACACGCATACCAACTTAAAAATTACATAAGGAGTTTACATTGAATTCTACTATAGATACTATATTACTCTATATGTTATTATATATAAATATTCTACATATCTACTCAGAATATTCCTTGTAATTTGTACCTTGAATCCTTGAATGGTTCTTCCAAGTAAAAATGAATATTTTTGGGGGCGCCTGGGTGGCTCAGTGGGTTAAAGCCTCTGCCTTCCGCTCAGGTCATGATCCCAGGGTCCTGGGATCGATCCCCGCATCGGGCTCTCTTTGCTTAGCAGGGAGCCTGCTTCCTCCTCTCTCTCTCTCTGCCTGCCTCTCTGACTACTTGTGATCTCTGTCTGTCAAATAAATAAATAAATAAAATCTTTAAAAAAAAAAGAATATTTTTCAAAAAACAATTCTTCATCATTAAGGCATTACTCATCTACTCTAAATTACAGTGCTCCTTAGCAATTCATCATTTCCAAATATTAATTCAAGAGCAGGAGTTCTCCTGAAGTAATGTGATTTTAAAGTTGATTAAAGAAGCCGAAAACTCTCCAAGCTTACCAATGCCTCATTTGTGGCACAAAAATGTTGACTCATTTTCCTCTTTACTCCCATAGCAAAGGGAACCTGAAAGCAAACTCTTAAATGTCTATGGCAATGACTTATCTGCATGAACTTGTATCTTCAATATCACCAAGGTAATGTTTTCCAGCAGTTTCACTATTTTATGTACCTTTCCTGTGCTCATTAACTCTATTTTGGAAACCAATAATGTCTTTAATATGCTTCTATATGGCAGCTACATGAAACTGAGAGACTTGCAATATTTTACATTCATGTTTAGCTTATGACATTCTCTCAGAATCAGTGATTTTCTGCTTCTGTGTTCCAGGCAAGATATTCCTGAATGACCATCACATACAACTAACTTGTTTTTTATGGTTTTATTGAGATCAATTCACATGCTGTATGATTCACCCATTTCAACTACTCTTTTCAATGGCCTTTAGTATATTCACAGAGTTATGGATCCATTATTACAGTCAATATTAGAACATTTTCATTATCTTGAAAAAAAATCTGTATCCCCTTAGCTGTCACCCCTCAATCTCTTCATCTTCTCCAGACCTAGACAGCTGTCTATTCTCTGTCTCTATCAAGTTATCAATTCCTGGCAACTCTTATAAATGTAATCTGCAATATGTCTTCCTTTGTGACAATTTTTTTCGCCTAGCATGATGTTTTCAAGGTTCATTCATGCTGTGGCATGTATCATCACTTCATTTCTTTTTATTACCAAATAATATACCATTCTGTGGATATACCATATTTTGTTTATTTATTCACCAATTGCTGAAATTTGGGTTCTTCCACTTTTTGGCCATTGTATAAGGTTGCCATGACCATTTGTGCACCCACTTTTAGTGACTATATTTTCATTTCCCTTGGGTATATACCCAGGGATGGAATTGGTAGATTATGTAGTGATTTTATGTTTAACCCTTTGTGGAGTTTCCATACTGTTTTCCGAAGTGACTGCAGCATATTACAGTCCTACAAGCAATGTATGAGGGTTCTCTACATCATTCATTACACTTGCTATTATCTGTCTTTTTGATTATAATCATCCTACTGGGTGTGAAATGGTGTCTCATTATGGCTTTGATTTGCATTTTCCCTGATGACTAATGATGTTGTACAGCTTTTCATGTGCTTACTGATTGCTCGTATATATTTTTTGGAGAAATGTCTATTCAGATCCTTTGCTCATTTTGAAATTAGGGTTATTTGATTTCATTATTGAGTTACGATAATTTTTTATGTTTTAGATATCATTTACAAAAAAATTTCTCCCATTCTGTGGGTTGACTTCTCACATTCTTGATGGTGGCCTTTGGAGCCACAGATGTTTTTAATTATGATGAAGTCCAATTCATTTGTTTTTTTCTTCTGTTGCTCGTGCTTTTGATGTCATATCTAAGCAATCATTGCCTAATACAAGATCATGAAGATTTATGCCTAAGTTTTCTCCTAAAAGTTTAACAATTTTTACTCTTCCATCAAGGTCTTTGATACATTTTGAGTCAATTTTTGTATACGGTGTGAGGTAAGGGTTCTATTTTATTATTTTGCATGTGGCTATTTAGCAGACCCCACTGAGTGGTCATGGGACTCTTGCCTAAAATGTGTTAACCATAGATATGTGGGTTTATTTCTGAATTCTTAATTCTATTATGTTAATATGTTATTTTAATTTGTATGTCTATCTTTATGTCAGTACCACATTATCCTGATTACTGTAGTTTTGCAGTAAGTTTTGAATGATCATCTAACTTCCAAATTTTTGTAAGTGTTGACATTTACACATAATTTGATTATCTTTTGGTTGTGCTTAAAAGGTTGTTTATGCTTGTGATTTGGGCGTTTATGGTTAGATTCAATAAATCATAATGGTTATGGGCACGAGTATCTAGAGTCAGAGAAACCTGGATTTGAACTGACTGTAGTATATCCTAGATGTGAACTTGCATAAACCTCTCTTAGTTTCAATTTTCCACAATAAAATGAGAACAGTAATACATTCATGGACTTCTGTGAAGATTAAATGAATTAATGTATGAAAAGTACTCAGTAAAGATAGTTTTTATTTTCTTGGACAGATGTTAATTTGCATTACATGTTCATCATGCGTGTACAGCAGCAATATATTGGCTTATCTTTTGATTAAGATATGGCAATAAACTCCAGGTTTTGGGAACTCATTTTTTTAATAAATATGAAAAAAATGAAGATAGAATAGGAAAAAAATAAAGTAAAATGGCCTGTGGAGAAGTGTGGGGAGGAGGAGGCAAATTGAATCCATGCATTCCTTCTCCAGGAATTTGAGGAAACTCTTTCTCCAATAATTCTTTTAAAATAGTTTAAATAGTTTGTCTGCCTGCAAGGGCTTGCAGCCTCTTTTGCAGACATCAAGGAATGTACTTTCAAACAATCTCTTGGAATCCCTTTTCAGAACTTATTATTGAATATGAGCCTTTATGAAAGAGAGCGGGGAAGGATTTTACTCAACCTACTTCAGTTTCTACATTATAATTCCCATCATATTTTTTAACATAAGTTTTTAAAGACCCATAAATCTGTAGAAAACAATAGCAGGAGTTTAAAGCACAAAGGCTAAGCATTTCTGGCATGTAGCAACTAATCTACTAAACTCAAGCATTAGCGTTGAAAAGGTCCTGGGCTCCTTTTCTGTTGTACTTGTGAGGACATTTGTTAACAATTTTCTTTTACAAGTTACAAGACACTTCAATAGCCTCATCCACAAGTAGCTCAAGCGAAAAGGAAGCATGTTGGGGATTGTGAATGGTCGTTGATGCAACACGAGGTGGCACTCTTGTCCCATCGAGTTCTGTAAAGCAGTACATTAGACAAAGGACACACAACTTCCAAAGACGCAGTTGGTCTGAGTGCATTTGGGAGTCTGCCTGATAGACTGAACAGTCAACCAACATAAAGCCATAGGTGGGCTTGAGAAAGTAGACTAATAAAGTAGGGCAGGGGGTCACTTAGTATGGTGACAGGTTAAGTAATATGAGACCTAGTGTCTGGACAGTGCTTTATAATATACTTATTAGTTATCTTTATTACGCATTTTCATCCTTATAGCAATCATCTTTTCACTGCTGCTCCATATGCATACTTAAAACAAATATTAGATAATGACATTTCAGGTAGAAGTAATGGTTCCTCATGGTATTTGGGATAAAATTCCACTTTGTTTCCAATCTTTACTCTTTCTTCATTACTGAAATGTCTTAAGTTTCTGCTCTCTTATCTCTGTGATTTTGTTGATATTACTCTACCTAAAGCTTTTTTTACCTTTTTCATCCTCATGGATGATTCCTGCTCCTACCTCAACAAAGGTATCACTTCCTCCTGGAAGACTTCCTTGGCCACCTCAAGTGGACAGGAATGTAAGGATGAAGTTAACATACCTAAAGTACCTAACAGAGTACAGATACTTAATAAATGGTATCTGTTGTTATGCTACAGGTCCAATAATTTAATTTTATTCACATACCAATAATTTTCATTTATTTATTCATGAGCGTTTACTACTTTCTGGGTTTGTTTTTAGGTCTGTTATGTTTTTATTGTTAGATGATGAGCACAATGCAATATGCAAATGTAGTATGGCATTTTCTATTTTGTTTTCAGTGTCCTCCCTGATTAGTTCATTCAATAAATGCTTTCTCAGTTCCTATGTACAAGGTGTTGTTCTAAACACTGAGACTATAAGATTTAAAAATGGATAGCAAAATGGAAACGCTTATTGTATAGTGATCTTTAATATTTTATTATTCTTTAAAATTTCAAAATTAAATTGCATCATTGTTATGATGGTAAACTTATAATAATGATTTTTTCCTGGATTATAACTTAAAGGTTTTTTCCCAGCATTTTCTAATTTCAGTTATAGTTTCTAATAGCTCATGTTAATAACTCCAAATGCATTAACCTTTGGTCACAGTGATTCTCTTAACACTTTTCTGCTAATTAATGCTGCCTCAGAATAGACTCTTCATAGTCATTATTATATCTTTTGATTAAAAAAACCTCCCAAAACCCATTAGAGGACCCTAATGTCAACCATAAAATCTGTCCCCTTTTCAAGATTTTGTGCAAGATTATGAACCAAGACCCTTGAATAGTCAGGATTCTTGCCAGGAAGAATCAGAAGGCACTTCAAAGTAGGCAATTGGAGTGGAGGACTGCTATAAGGGTGTGGGCAGAGTTTAGAAAACACACTCTTCCCAGGTTAGCAACATGGGGGGACAATACTCCTCTGAGGCCTCAAGAAGTAAGTACTGGGACCCAAAAAGGGGAGCTATGTGGGGGAGGGGTGCTGTCTTACCAGAGCTGAACTTTCTTTTGATATATATATATTTTTAGAGCTGAACTTTCTCTGGGGAGATGCAGCTAGTCTATGGTGACCAGTGGGGAGGGAGCCTGGGAAATTAGTAACCTCACTGCATTCTCCTACCTATCCCAGTCTGCCCCCAGGGTTTCCTATTGACAGAAGCCCCTGGCATCTAGAGGACCAGAGACTCAGTTGATGCAGTTCACACAGGCCAGCCTCCTATGCCAGAGATCAGGGTGGAGAAGGGTGTAGCACAGACCTGGAGAAGCAAGTGGGAGGAACTCAGCACAGGTCTTGTTCAGAAACCGGGAAATGCTGTGATTCAGATTTTTGAAATGGAAAGAAATATGAATTTATCCTTGCACTTTGTTGTCTTGTCTAAAAGTCTGTCCCCCCTTTCATGGAAGAAAAGCCTCTCCTCCCTACTTCTCCCATCCATAATTCATTCCATCAATATTCGTCAGTCCTTCTTTGAGCAGGTTTTGGGGGCCCAGAAATAAACACAGTGCTCAATCTCAAAGGTCACCATCAGGTGGGGGATAAAAGACTAGACAAACCTTTACCTTATAGAGCACTGTAAGCAATAATGAACCAGAGGAAAGCACAGGGGGAGTATGAGCTCACAGACATGGTGACTATCCCAGATTACAGGTTATCTGGGAAGGCTTCCTAGAGGAGGTGATTTGGGCAAACTCCTTGGTCAAGTTTAGTTATTTAGGTTCTCTTTTTATCATCATATTAATTTAACTCTTATTTAACCCTTCAAAGAGCTATACTCAGTTATTTGGCTATGAGGTTTTTTTCTTGCTTCTTTTCCAATTTTACCCTCTTAGTTCTTAATTATGCTTTACTAGTTGCTTGAAATGGAGATCAGCAATTTGTACAATACAAATCTCTGGCACTATTTTTGTCATCTTTCACTTGGAATGACCACTGTGATCTTATTTTATTTGACCAATTTTACTGGGGAAAATTTTAGTGTTTTTAGAATTGCTTAATTAGGAGCTGGGCTAAAGACATTCTACATAGGTGAAACCTACTTATGCACGTAATCAGGGAACTAGGGTAAAAGAGAGTGCCCTATCTTCACTGGACATGTTTGTGCGTGTAGTTAAATTTTAATACTCTCATAAACCACTCACTCTCATAAACCACTCATAAACCAATAAATTTTGGGGCACATTTCTGAATCTGTCTTTGGATAAAATACGAAGTATGGATTACTATGTCAAATGGTATGAACATTCTTATGGTTCTTGAAACATATTGCCACACTGCCTTCAGAAACGTTGTACATTATTGTACACAAATGTCACATGCTTTCACTATTACTGTGAATAACATATTTCTGATGCTTTCCAATTTTTGTTTGCTCCTTCCTGTTAGGCTGACTGTTCAGGTCAGTTTCACCATAGCCATTTTACCCTGACAACAATTGATTCCAGTTTCCACCTTTTCTTTTTCCCCTGTTTTTTAAAAAATTTAAATTCAATTAATTAACATACAATGTATTATTGGTTTCAGAGGTACAGGTCTGTGATTCATCAGTCTTATAGGATACCCAGTGCTCATTCCATCACGTGCCCTCCTTAATGCCCATCACCCAGTTACCCCATCCCCCCACCCTCTCTCCTCCAGCAACCTTTAGTTTGTTTCCTATGATTAAGACTCTCTTATGGTTTGTCTCCTTCTCTGGTTTTGTCTTATTTTATGTCTATGCCCATACTACCCTGAAAGTGCCATATCTTTTTTTTTTTTTTTTTTAAAGATTTTATTTATTTGTCAGAGGGGGGGAGAGAGAGAGTGCACAAGCAGGGGGAGCAGGGCACAGAAGGAGAAGCAGGCTCCCCGCTGAGCAAGGAGCCCAATGTGGGACCCGATCCCAGGGTCTGGGATCATGACCTGAGCCAAAGGCAGATGCTTAACAGACCGAGCCACCCAGGCGTCCCCTGAAAGTGCCAGATCTTATCTGATCTCAGAAGCTAAGCAGAGTCGGGCCTGGTTTGTACTTGGATGGGAGTCCCTCTTTGTTTATTTCCAGAACCAGCCTTACTGTGCTGCTGCAGAAGCAGGAGCAGCCACGGTGGTGCCCTCTCCTTAGACGTGTGGGTCCCAGATTCATTATACTATTCTTCTACTTTGTATATGTTTGAGGTTTCCTATCCCATGTTCTGATGATCTCACATTTTCCCTATATTTCTAGTCCATTGGAATTTTGATGATTTTGATGATTTGTAAGAGTTAACTCACCTGTGCATCGTGCCTGGAGGCAGAAGCCCCTGTTATTATTATCGTCATTTCATTTCTGTTCACTCTGTGTGTGTATTTTCCTCTCTTTTTTCTTGATGGGGTGTGTCAGAGGTTGGAAAATCTTATTTATATTTTCAAAGAACCATTTTTTTGTGTGTTTACTGAATTTCTCTGTTTCATTTTGTGTTCTATTCCATCAGTTTCTTCTTCATCCATGTTGTCCCTTTCTTTTATATATTGGTCCTCTGCCTGCCTTTTAAACTCCTTCTGCAGTCACTTCTGACAGACAGGAATTTGCTTGCAAAGGGGAAATGAAATTTTCAGAGTCATGGTCCCAGCTTTACAAAATGGAGAAGAGAAGAATGGGTTTGGATCTGAGAGAAATCCCGTAAGAGCCAACTAGTATGATCCAAATGATGTATTTTTGGAATTTAACTTTTCTTTTTCAGGGGAGGAAAATACAGAATTGCCCCCCTCCCCCCCTTTATTCTTTTCCCATCCTCTGTCCCCACCTCCCTCCTGTCTTCCCATTTCTTCTTTTGTTCTAGCTCTAGACACAGGTGAAATAATAGTTATGTAGAGAAGGACTGGAAGGGTTATACCATCCAAGTCTTTCCCAGCATACTTGCATTCTTATAACACTGCATTTGGGCAAAATTTAATTAAATGCTCCTGCACTAACAGCATGGTGAGTGCTATGAGCCAGGTGCTTAAGTCAGATCTGGGTTTGAATCCTGACTTGTTTACTAACTAGGTCTATGGCCTTGGGTAAGTTACCTACGTTCTCCAAGCCTTATGTCCTTATTTGCTGTGAGAGCTTAAATGAAATAATATCTGTAAAACGTCAGTGCTTGGACCATGATGAGTGCTCAGTAAATGCTAGTTTTTTTATTATAATTATACATTTTCAACCACTATGGAATATTTTTCTTCTCATATAAATACTGTACAAATGACTATCATCTATTCATGTCCTGAAGTCCAAAGGTAGAGGAACTTAATGTTTAAAAGCTATCATGGCCATGGAGTGAACTTTATGTGAAAAAGCAAATATTTGGATAAACACCAAGAAAGCCAGAGGTGGTTGAAATATTTGCTGGCTGACAACACAATTTGAATTGCTTAATGGTGCACAATAGCAGTGCAAAACACTCTTTTTAGAGTTGTGATATCTTTACCTTTAAGTTCTTTCTAAAGTACCTAGTGATTAGGGAAATAAGATATTTTTATATTTTAAGTGTATGGGTTTTGCTTGCCTTGAGAGTTTTTTGATACCTAGAAACCCAAGAGAAAGATTTTTTGGTGCAGTGTTATTTCTTTTTCTTTTATGTGAGTTATGTTACTTGTAAATTTCTTGCCTTATAATTTATGTACCACTTAAAATGTATTAGACATTCAAATAATAGTCCTTAAGAAGCGGCAGCAATTCTCCTGGACTCTAAGCTCCTGTTGGAACTGGGTAGCTTTCTTTGTACAAGCCTATATACTACACTACAAAGACGTCTTTAATTAGTTCAGTTTTTTTCCACAAACGTAATCTGAGCACTTGAAACAGGCCAAAGAGCCTTGCGGACAGGCCTAGCACCCATGTGTGTGCACAGCAGAGCATACCAGTCTAAGCCACATGAGGGAAATCAGTTTAGTGAAGGGGAGACATTCTGAGCAAACACAATTTATAAATAACTAATATACAATTTTTTGGTTAAATAAAGCTAATGTCTGATTGCTGTTGCTAGGACTTCTAATACTATGTTGAACTAGAGTGGTAAGAGTGGGCATCCTTGTTGTGTTCCTGATCTCAATGGGAAGGCTGTGAGTTTTTCCCATTGAGGATGATATTATAAATAAAAGGTATCCAAATTGGCAATGAAGAAGTCAAACTCTCTCTCTTTGCAGATGACATGATACTTTATATGGACAACCCAAAAGACTCCACCCCCAAACTACTAGAACTCATACAGCAATTCAATAACGTGGCAGGATACAAAGTCAATGTACAGAAATCAGTGGCTTTCTTATACACTAACAATGAAAATACAGAAAGGGAAATTAGAGAATCGATTCCATTTACTATAGCACTAAGAACCATAAGATACCTGGGAATAAACCTAACCAAAGAGGTAAAGGATCTGTACTCAAGGAACTACAGAACACTCATGAAAGAAATTGAAGAAGACACAAAAAGATGGAAGACCATTCCATGTTCTTGGATCGGAAGAATAAACATTGTTAAAATGTCTATACTACCTAGAGCAATCTATACTTTTAATGCCATTCCCATCAAAATTCCACCGGTATTTTTCAAAGAGCTGGAGCAAATAATCTTAAAATTTGTATGGAAACAGAAGAGACCCCAAATCACTAAGGAAATGTTGAAAAACAAAAATAAAACTGGAGGCATCATGTTACTTGATTTCAAGCTTTACTACAAAGCTGTGAACACCAAGACAGCATGGTACTGGCATCAAAACAGATACATAGACCAATGGAACAGAGTAGAGAGCCCAGATATGGACCCTCAACTCTATGGTCAAATAATCTTCGACAAAGCAGGAAAAAGTATACAGTGGAAAAAAGACAGTCTCTTCAATAAATGGTGCTGGGAAAATTGGACAGCTATATGTAGAAGAATGAAACTCGACCATTCTCTTACACCGTACACAAAGATAAACTCAAAATGGATAAAAGACCTCAACGTGAGACAGGAATCCATCAGAATCCTAGAGGAGAACATAGGCAGTAACCTCTTTGATATCAGC
>PISX010025937.1:0-25337 GCA_004024625.1 Mellivora capensis | reverse complement strand
AAAAAAAAAAAAGAAGGCTCCAGTCAGGTGATATGTGAGCAGCGACCTGAAGAAGAAACTACTGTGTGCCTGGCATTGACTGTATGTTGTGTTAGATTCAAGAGGATTTTTGTTTTAGGCATTATGCTAGACTTTGGAACCACAGAAAAGGAAAGGGCTTTTAACTGATCCTCAGGGAGATCTAGTGGAACTTAGGGAAGAAGATGAAACAGAAGATAACCCATTCCATACCACTTGCTAAGTGAAATATTAGAAGTATGTGCATGTAGCAATGTTTTCTTACTTGGTAGTATTTTTTTCCCCAAAGTCATTTTAAGTAAGCCTTATTAACAGTATTGAAAATAATAATCCATTTCCTTATTCAACATCAAATTTAACAGAAAATAACTAATGTTAATAACAGATTTTTAAAAATGTATTAGCTCAAATAGGCCTTATTTTGGATAATAAAAGCACTTTAACTGCTTTTCTTTTTTAAAGACTATTTATTTGAGGACATCTGGGTGGCTCAGTTGGTTAAGCGACTGCCTTTGGCTCAGGTCATGATCCCGGGATCCTGGGATGGAATCCCACATCAGGCTCCCCCACTCTGTGGGGATCCTGGTTCACACTCTCCCTCTGCCTGACACTCCCCCTGATTGTGCGCTCGCTCTCTCTCTCTCTCTCTGTCAAATAAACAAAATCTTAAAAAAAAAAAAAACCAAACCTCTATTTATTTGAAAGAAAGGAAAGAGAGAGTAAGAGAGCACAAGCAGGGGAACTGTAGAAGCAGGCTCTCTGCTGAGCAGGGAGCCCAGTGCAGGGCTTAATCCCAGGACCCTGGGATTAAGACCTGAGCCAAAGGCAGAAGAAGCTTAACCAACTGAACCACCCAGGTGCTCTACTTTTAATTTCTGAAGTTAAACCATCTTCCTTTCCAGGGGAATAAGGTAACATTTGACAAAGCTAATAAACACAGAATCTAAAATGTAATAAATAAACAAAATTTATGTGCCATCTTTTTTTTTTATCAAGTATATCCTAATAAATAAATGTGATAAAACACGGAAACTTTTTATAGTAAATTTTATCCTACTGACAGGATTTATCATTTTTTACAAGTGTTTCAGAAAAAATCTAAATTAATTGAAATTTTCCTGTTATTATTCTCTGATTATTTTTGAGTAACTCCCAAAGTAAAATATGATATCCAGAAATTTGTATTTTTGAGTTTTCATTTTCTTAAACTGAATATTAAGAATCTTAAAACAGATATAATTTTTCATGTACTTCATGATGGATGCCTTAGAAAGACTTACATGGAGAGAGGTAAACACATCTATTAGTTATCTCCAATTAACCATGAAATAAATAAAAAGCAGATATATGATTGATTACTAAAAAGCTGTGAGTAATTAGGTAATAAGGCAGTAGTAATGTTATATATTCATAGAGTATAATCTAAGAACATGATTTTGTTTGTATAAATTGATTACAAAGCAGTTGAAATTAGTATGACTTTTAGGTAAGGACACAACATAAGGAGTTTTAAAGACAGCAAATATTTGAAAACAAAGCATTCCTATCATTTTTTTATGTGACTTTAAAAGGATATCTTACTCTACTATATTTAAAGACCATTACTTGTTTTGGACTAGACATATAAACAAAAAATGATATTTATTTAAAGCCTGTGTTTTAATTAAGCAAAGCTTTCAATGTAAATTAATTCAGCCTAGATTTTAGTCATGTGTAACATCATATAATTTTACTGTTATTTCTACAGTCCATTAGTTTAAAATTGATTCAATTTATGCTAACAGTTGAGTGATTAAATAATTTCCGAGGAAATTTTAATTATCACTGTGGCTGTTTTCTAGATATAAATTAAAAGGTCTCACACACAAGTTGAATTAAGAAAAAGAACTTTTTAGAAAATTTAGAATCTATAGTGGGAACAAAGGATATTTCTGTTCTATTTACCATTTTCCCATTTAGTTCTCCTTATTTTTAAGCCATATATCAGCACTGGAACAAGAAGGTGACTTGAGGATTCATCTATTTTATACCTATTATTTTGAGAATGGCCTTCTATAGGGCCTTTGTACATACTGTCTGTGAAAACTATGGTACTCTTTCCCTGAATATAATGTGTTTTATCCCTCACTTGATTCATGTTCCTGTTAAAATTTTAAGAGAGGATTTTCCTAATGACCCCTAATCCCTTACTCTGCTTTATTTTTCTTATCACTTACTAACAGTGCAATAATCTTCATTTATTTCTGTGATGTTCAGTCCTCCTTTAACTTTTCCATAGGAGTAAGATATCTATTTTGTTTAAAATATGCATCCAGGGCCTTGTTGAAGGCCAGGTAATATAAAAGATGCTTGTCAGATATCTAGGAAAGGATGCATGATTAAATGATTATCTATATATTTAGCTATCTCCTGCAGTCAGATGTTACCCTAAAGGCACAACTGATCTTACAGAAGACAGTTTCAAAACAAATGAAAATAACACCCAAAAGCAATTGACTAGCAAATCCAACTCTTTCCGTGGTTTCAGGAAATAAAATATTGGATTTAGTTGCATTTCCTCATGCCATTATGTTGATTTAGGACTGTTCAAAATTAGATATATTCCATGATATCCAGATATCTAAATTATCAAAGAGCGTCTTTTGGTTTCTCTCTTAATTTTCTTTATCCAAGTTTCTGTATTTTTCTAGGCCTTTCAAAATACACTTCAAGTCAGCCAGTTAAACGTCTGCTTTGGGCTCAAGTCATGATCCCAGCATCCTGGCATCACCCCTGCATCTGGCTCCCTGCTCAGAGGGGCGTCTGCTTCTTCCTGCCCCTGCTCTTGTGCTCTCCCTGACTCACTCTCTCTTTCCCTGGCCAAAAAATAAATAAAATCTTTAAAAAAAAGACAAAATACATTTCAATATTAATAGTTCCTAAATTTGGTTATAAGCTTAGGATTTTGTTTGCCAAAGACATATTTTTCCCTCACAAATTATTTCCAAATTTTAATGTGTATATGATTTTAAGTTTAAAGAGCTCTTCTCCGCAAGTTAATCAAGTATTTACCTGCCAGAAGATGAGCATTTTTTATGCAAAACTTTTTGCAGTGATGTGCTCCATGTTCAATTTTTTGACATAGGAAAATGCTTTCTTTAGAATCTTGAGTACTTAATGGACAAAATGTTGGAGGTATGGTCAAGTGAAAAAGAATGCATGATTTAATTAAAACAATCTGATCTAAAATTTCAGTTCTTCCACTTTAAAGATTTTGAGACTCAGTGCCTACAATTCTATGGGGTATAAAAAGGAATACTATCGCTTCTCGGCCTTTTGGCTAAGATCAAGTGTAGTATCTGTTCTTATCAGTAAAAAGGAATACTGACCACATACCAGGCTCTTATGAGAAAGACACACATACATACAAACACATTGGGTCAATATAAAAATTTTTCAATACAATTCCTGTTACAAAGAGAACATCTGATACATTTAATTCTCTTATTTCCTTATCTTGTCTCATTCTCTAAAAGTGCCTCAAGTAGCATTTTCTTTCTGTGGTCTTACATCATCTCAAATTAGTTATGACAGAAAACTTTTAATATCTATTGCCTTTACTCTAGATCTTAGTCTTAGAAAAAAACCCATCATATTACCTTAATTTGCTTATCAAAACCATTTACTTCCTAACATGAATGGGATATGCTAGAGGGATGCCTGGGTGGCTCAGTCAGTTAACCATCTGCCTTTGGCTCTGGTCATGATCCCAGGTCCTGGGATCTAGGTCCCTTGCTCAGTAGGGAGCCTGCTTCTCCCTCTGTCTGCCACGCCCCCTGCTTGTGCTCTTTCTTTCTCTCTCGCTCTCTGACAAATAAATAAATGAATGAATGAATGAATGAATGAATAAAATCTTAAAAAAAAGATATACTAGAAATTATGGCTGTAAAATTTAATACAAGGCATAGTACATTTTAGAAATGAACCAAAAGCATAGAAAATGGGAAAGGAGAAAGGAGGATTAAACTAAATAGAAGGATATTGTAAAATATAATATACCATATACATTTTAAAAATTATAAGAGAAAAATAGAATAAACACATGGATGGCTATATGTGTGCCAAATGCACAGAACAACCAATTAGGCCAATACAAGTTTTGTAGAGTGCAATAATGTTTCACAGAGAAACTGACATTGGACAGGCATAGAGGATAAGTAAGATTAGAGGATGGAAAGGAGACAAGTCATTTCAGAATCACCAGAAAGTGAGGAGATAAGACTTTCAAAGCTACCTGAAATGATATATTTTTTTTCTATTTTGATACTTTTCCTATAATCTAAACTGATTCCCCAAACTAATGTAATATACCAAGTGAGCTGTAGCCTTAATGGATCAACACCCACGTCAGGTGAACTCCCAGAGATGGATAAAGTAGAGAATACTTAAGTGCTCTGACTTGTACAAAGAAGCCCCTTGATTTTATTCTTTTTATTTTTAAATTTTATTTATTTACTTGAGAGAGAGAGAAGGAGAGAGAGCACAAGTGGGGGAAGGGGCAAAGAGAGTGGGAGAAGTAGGCTCCACTTGGAGCAGGAAGCCAGATGCAGGGCTCCATCCCAGCATCAGGGATCATGACCTGAGGCAGACGCCTAGCCAACTAAACCACCCAGGTGCCCCTTGATTTTGTTTTTTAAAGAGACATGAAAATTAAAATTAAATTAAATTAAAAAAATAAGAAATTATTGCCTAACCTAAAAAGACATTAAAATTAAATATAACTAGCAAAAGATACTTTGTTTTTAGAAAACATGCAAATTCCCCCAATATTAAGTTACCATTTTACTATTAACCATCATTAAATAGATATGCATAAATGTGGAAAACACCTTCCGCCAGCAAAATTCTAAGGATAGGTTTCTATTCTTTTCATTAAAAAAGGTATTGTATCTTTTCATTAAAATGTATCTTTTCATTAAAAGGTACTGTAATTGATAAACAGCTCTATCCTTACTAGTCTACAAATTGGTCATTTAGGAAGAGAATGTCAATCAGGTATGTGGAGTCAGACACTCAGGGATGCCTTAGTGCTCCTTCTCCTCTTAGGATGGATTCCAGCCTCAGCATATGCTGCTGTCCCTTCCCCAGCCTATAGTTTTCTTTTCCCTTGTGCGTGGGTTTTCTTCATTGACATACTGGCAAAAATTATTTTTGCTCTTACCCCCGAATTAAGGCTTTTGTCCCATAGAGAAAACCAGTCTGTGTTTGGTGTGGGTATTAGAGTAAATCTTGTCTCTTCTATTTTCAGAAAGATTTTGCGTATAATTAGTATAATTTTGTCTGTAGATGTTTAAGAGCATTCACCAAGGAAGTATCTAGGCCGGATGTTGTCTTTGTAGTCAGGTTTGAAAATACAAATATAGTTTCCTTAAAAGTTGCATGGACTATTCAAGGTACCTATTTTTTCTTGATTGAGCTTTTCAGGAAATTTCATAGTCCCTGGTTTGCAGGGACTCTGTCCATTTCATTCAAGTTGTTGAATTTATTGCCATAAATTTTTCATAATATCTTACTATTTTCTAAATATTCTACAGATATTTATTGATGTCACCTCTCACATTCCCCTTTGATGTCTTTTTGACCCACAAATTATTTCAAAACTTTTACTTAGGTTTCAAATATTTGGAGATATTCTAGGTATGTCTCTTAAATATCTTTTGCTCTGTAACAATAAAACAGTTCCCATATACATATGCAATTTTTTCCAAGCCATTTATTTATTTAGGGAATTGGGCTAATCACTCTGAGTTAAACATGTTCCATAATCTGTATTTGATTTATTGCTCTCTCTCTTGATAATATTCAACACGGTTTTTTCCCCTTTTTTTTAATATTTCCTGGGATTAAATCCAGAAGTTTGCAGATTCAGACTCAAATTTTAGCAAGAATAACTTGTAGGTGGTTTGTATCTACCTTTACTATTACTTCAGGGGCACATATGGCCTGGTTTTTCTAAGATGGATCAGTGTTTTCAGTTGTTGTTACCCAATTCATCCATTATTAAGTTCACTAGCAACATTTCATGTGATTTTTATAGCATCTGGTAAGAATTATTATCTAGATCCATTATTTAACCTGGCCCTGTAAAATGATAATTTTATAGTTCTTTTTGTTTCTTTATTAGTTTGATTTCTATAAAGGAAATTAACCTTAGCAAATATTTGGCTACCCTTAAACAGTTTATATTATAAAGTAGTATAATTTCTTCTTTTATTTGTCGATTTGCAGAATAATGAGTTATAACATCAGTACCCTACAAAAGTAGAGTAAGTATATGATTTGGCCTCTAAATTGAAACATTTGTGAGCGCAATGAGGTGATATTAAGAATTAATCTAATGCAATGATTATTGAGAATATTCTAGACAAACCTAGCCAAAGGTGATCCATGAGTTTTTTTAAAAATTCGTTGATTCCTATGTATTTTATGTTACTTCATTGCAATCATTATTTTTTTGATGCCCCAAAATGTTTTATCTTTAACCATGAAGAACCATTTCAACTTGGCTACTGAATCCTTTAAAGGTGATCTTAGTAGTCTTGGATAGATTCCTTACTTTCTTAGACAATCTACATCATGTTCATCTTATAAGAAATATATATATGCATATTTATTTCTTATATCATATGTGTATATATTTATATATAACATATATCATAAATAAATTATAATTTCTTAGAAATAATTATAATTTAATTAATTAATAATAAAAATATGTTTTTCCTTCTCCCAGATCTGAAAACTTAGTAATTTTTCAAAGTATCCTTGTTTCTTTTAGTGAGTAGCAGCATGTAAAAGAGCTGTAGACTGTTGTTGCTTCTGTGTTGTCATTGCCTTTATGCCCTCTCGATGAACAGAGCTTGGAAAAAGCACTTTTTTTTTTTTCTTCAGAGAGTTTTATAGTTTTATTTTTTATTTATTTTTAATTTTTTATAAACTTATAAAGTATTTTTATCCCCAGGGGTACATGTCTGTGAATCGCCAGGTTTACACACTTCACAGCACTCACCATAGCACATACCCTCCCCAATGTCCATTACCCCACCCCCTTTCCAGGCCCCCCTCCCCCCAGCACCCCTCAGTTTGTTTTGTGAGATTAAGAGTCACTTATGGTTTGTCTCCCTCCCGATCCCATCTTGTTTCTTTTCTTCTTCTCCTACCCCCGCAACCCTCCATGTTCCATCTCCACTTCCTCATAACAGGGATATCATATGATAGTTGTCTTTCTCTGATTGACTTATTTCACTAAACATGATACCCTCTAGTTCCATCCACGTCATTGCAAATGGCAAGATTTCATTTCTTTTGATGGCTGCATAGTATTTTTTTAAAAAATGAAGATTAATAATAAATGTATGCTGACATTTGTAAATGAAAAGAAATATTACTTGAATTTTACTTGATTTCTCTATTTTATATGTGATTTTCTTTTATTCTAAAAATACTGATTATATCCTTGCTTTGTATATTACCTATATTGTTTAATATATATTCACTTAATACCAATATTTTTACTGTCAATGACTATTTAATTCAGTTTCAAATGTTTTTGATGATATTTTTAATTCTTAAAGCATATCTCAGTAATTCTCAGTTAAAATGCCATGTCTTTAAATCATGTTAAATAATTCTTGTTTGAGTGGTTATGTAACCAAACCGATGTGGGGATATGGGGATTTTAAAAAAAATTTTATTTTATAATTCATGTAAAACATTTAAAGTTTCAAATTCAAAACTATAAAACAAGATACTCTAAAAGTTGTAGCATATCACTTAGCTTGTTTCTACTGTTGCCATTCCCCCCAAATATAACATTACTAAAATCACAGTAATGATGCAATATTGAAGCTAGTATTATTATAGTTATTGACTTATCAACACATAAAAGTACACCCCTAATATGGAATGACAATCTTAAGTGTCTCTGATCTCATTCTAGTTTTAAGCAACTGTTTTCCTTGTCTCTGTTACATATTTATGTATGCTATGTTAGTTCCCATAAACTGGTCATTTTCAGGTGTCTGCATTGGTAGGCTACTTTTAGGAAAATCTCTGTAGTTTTTCAGATACCAGTCCTTAACTTTAGATTATTTCATCACAGCTCTTTGTGCAATGGCTGAGTTCACCAAGCAAATTTTTTTTTTTTACTTTTGCTATGTTCTATTCTGACCCTATTGCTGTGGTACCGGTTTGTAGAAAGCAGAAACTACTAGATGTATGATTCTCCTTTGAGAATAGGTGAATGCTAGAGATGCTGAAAATGCCATTTTTAGAGCTGTCTCATGCAAAGGGTGATATGCTATAAAAATAATGTCTCCCAAGAAACCTTCATCCTGAAAAATTCTGCTGCATAATTCAAAGGGGCTACAAACGTCTGCAGTGAAACTCTGGAAGTGTGGGAAAGGAGCAGTCCCAAAGGTATAGCTTAACTTAGTAGCTGAACTTCATTTTGTAATATGATTTTTCCAGTTCATTTCAGATGATGGGCGGAGAAAATAATATAATTCTGAAAGTTAATATTGTGTTCATTCAGATACTGAAGTAAAATCTAGAAGAGATAGTAAATTTCAGTTTAGGAAATACTGTAGGAAAGAAAACTGTTAAATTTTACTTAACTGATTAATATTCAAACTCATTTGACCACAGAATTTTTTACTCTTCTGTATCACATATTAATATGGAGAATTAGTGTTCCAGAGAACACATACATTTTGTAAGGCTATGCTAAATGAAGTTCAACAGGTACATTTGTGATAAATCTTAGCAGGGTTTTCTACTATTTCTATTGCTACTGTGAATCAAGAATCCAAGAATCCTCAAGTTGGGGTACAGTCTATAGACCATATTCCAAACTCCTTTATGTAAGAATAAATTTTCTATATGATTCAAACTGAAATAATTTGGGGGAGGGGTAATCATTCTTAATTTTCACAATTTATTTCCCTCTTTCTTACTCAGAGAAGTTCATATAATTTCTACATCATGAAATGCAGAGAAATATTATTTTATTACTTATCTTACTTATTAATAATAGTTATATTTATTGAGGTACATACAGACAGAATTCTGCATATTTCATAAATGTAAAGTTCAATGAATTTTAACAAACAAAGCCTACCCATGTAACCAGCATCTAGCTCAAGAAATAAAACATTAATACCTACCTATTAAAGGAAGGAAAAATACACACATTTCCTCAGAATTTCCAAGGCCTCCTCGTTTTCTTTAAAGGAATAGTAAGCAGTGAGGTCAGGAGAAAATTCTACAGAAATCCTGCTAAATTGTACTAGCTCAACTTACTGTAGGTTGCAGAAATTGAAGTAAAAGTTTTGCTTATCAGTGGTACTGAGAGCCACACTGTAGATCCATGCTCCTTCCCAAAGCTTTAGACCCAAGAAACTGACCAGCAAAAATATGGAGTAAGTACTTAAAGCGAAATCCATTCAAGCTGTCTTTCAGCAAATGTTCCGTGTACTGTAGCTCTTTCCCTCTGTTCCCTTTTGTATATTGACAGTGGGGTTGGAGATATAGTGAAAAAATACAAATAGATCTGTTTATAGAAATGCTAATTCATGGGAGAAAGAGGGAAAACGACTGGCAGTTACAAACTGTATTCACAGACCGTGGTAGAAGTGGTAGATGGGACAATTCTCTTTGGAGCAGTATCTGCCTCATTTGTAACATGGCTCTTTATTAATTTTTTTCTGCTATCTATAATTGTCTTTTCTGCCTGTTTTTATGGGCATTTAAATTTGATTTGGGAAAAGTGAATGAGAGTCTCCCAATTATCACTATTTTAACTGACACCACTTATAAAAGCTATAAAAATTGATATATCTTATGTTCTCACCTTATGTTTATGTATCTAATTATACATATCTAAATCTCACATCAACACCATGAGTAGATATTATTAGTCCCATTTTATTAGTGAATAAAACCAATAGAGAGACAAGGCACCTTGCCTTAAATTGTACTAATACTGCACCGAGAAAACAAGTTTTAACTCTATGTACATCTGGCTCAAAAAATCAAGCAGACTTCAACATGCAGACTATAAAATCTTTTAGGTTCTATGTTCCTGAGAGTCACACTATGAGAAAGGAATTGTTTTCATTCCACAGAAATGCAATAATAGAGCCAGGGTTTGAACCCGGGCCAGCAGACTATGGGTGCACGGCTCTTTCAACTAACCCAACAGTGTATTTACATATATATTTTTCTTTTTAAACTCAACTTTATAAAACCTCTTTCTACTAAGAAGTTAAAAGACTTACTGTATCAAAGTAAAGGAAACATGCTTCTAACTTTCAATAGAAAATGAAAACTCATGGTTTGAAATGGGAATATGGCAGTAGCATGATTTTACTTTTAATACTGCCTAAGAAATGGTTTCTTGGATAAGGAGACAAAATATTAAAACTGGATTTGCATCATTCACCTTTTTTTTTCTATGATTGACAACATTAATATTTCTATGTTTCAGTTAAGGATGATGAATTTTTTTCAGATTTTAATATGTATTGAAGTTAAGATACAATATACGTACATAAAAATAAATACCTGAAAATCATTAAACATAAAATTATATCCATTAGCATCATGTACCCAAAGGTAGATATATTTACAGAAATTTAAAACACCTTTTATGGGAATGCAAGCTGGTGCAGCCACTCTGGAAAACAGCATGGAGGTTCCTCAAAATGTTGAAAATAGAGCTACCCTATGACCCAGCAATCACATTACTGGGTATTTACCCTAAAGATCCAAATGTAGTGATCTGATCATATGCACCCAAATGTTTTAGCAGCAATGTCCACAATAGCCAAACTATAGAAAGAACCTAGATGTCCTTCAACAGATGAATGGATAAAGAAGAAGTGGTATGTGTATATATATATATATATACATATATATATATATATATATATGTATATATATATATATATATACGTATATATATATATAATGTGTATCCATTATATATATTCCATATATATAATGGAATACTATGAAGCCATCAAAAGAAATGAAGTCTTGCCATTTGCAATGACATGGATGGAACAGAGGGTATTATACTGAGCGAAATAAGTCAATCAGAGAAAGACAATTATCATATGATCTCTCTGATATGAGGAATTTGAGAGGCAGGGTGGGGAGTTGTGGGGGGTAGGGAAGGAAAAAATGAAACAAGATGGGATCAGGAGGGAGGCAAACCATAAGACACTCTTAATCTCACAAAACAAACTGAGGCTTGCTGGGGGGTGGGGGGTAGTGATAGGGCAGTTGGGTTATGGACATTGGGGAGTGTATGTGCTATGGTGAATGCTATGAAATGTATAAGCCTGATGATTCACAGACCAGTACCCCTGGGAAAATAATACATTTTTTTCTAAAAAACTAAAAAACTAAAACTAAAAAACTAAAAAATAACTAAAAAACTAAAACTTAAAAACTAAAAAACTAAAAAACTAAAAACTAAAAAACTAAAAAATAATTTTAAAAAACAGCTTTTAGTGTAATGAAAGAGACACATTATAAACTATACTACTTTTGGTTTAACTGTTCTACCCTTAATTTTCTGACTTCTCTGGAGAATTAGTCTTATATTTTCTTAATTGATTTTATAGTTAGTAAAGTTAGCATGCCACAAAAGGAGGAAAAAGCCAAAAATGTAATGTTAACTGATTTTGGACATTACAAAGTGATGTATAACTGAGATAGATAGATCTATCTATCTCAGTTATATACAAGAAAAATGATTTTTCTGTAAGATTATTCTGATAGTTATTAGTAGACACTTTTCTAAAAAGTTAAAATATGGCATAAATTACAGTTTTGTTGACAGGACTGTTTTATGTTTTGTTTACCAACAAACTTGATTTGGAAATTTCACAATTTTATCAGCCTTATTCAGGTATATTTTCATATAAGAAATTATACCCCCTAACACATATAATTCAACTAATTGTGATAGAGATATACAATGCAAAACCACTGTTTAAATCAGGATACATATTTGTACCACCCAGGAAAGATTCCATGAGCCCCTTTAAAGTCCATCCCTCCCTCTGCACCCTGCCCCAGGGAATCATAGATGATTTTGGTTACCATAGATCAGTTCACATTTTATTGATATTTATAAATAGAACCAAATTGCATGAATACTTTTGTAACAGGCTTCTCTCAGCACAATAACTTACAGATTCATACATACTATTGTGTAAATCAGCAGCTCATTCACTTTTATTGTTGAGCACTATTCAATTATAAAGATAAATCACATCTTATTTATCAATGCATCCAATGATGGACTGTGGCATTATTTGAAGTTTTTGTTGTTTTGCATAAAACTGCTATGAATATTTCCATCTAAGTCCTTTGTGTGGATATATATTATCAATTCTCTCAAGTAAGTAACTGGAGTAAAATAGATGGGTTATTTGGTAGGTATATAATATTTTTGTGTGTGTGTGTGTGTTTTTTTTTTTTAAGAAACTGCCTGTTTTCCAATGTAATTGTACAACTTTACATCCCCAGCAGCAGTGCATGAGAGTTAAAATGGCTCCATATCCTCACAAAACGCATGAAATTTCCAGCCTTTACCATTAACTCTTCAAATCGGCATGCAGCGGTAACTTTTTTGCTTTAATTATAATTTCTTTAAAATATAATAGTAATTTGTTTAATTGTAATTAAATAATGTAGTTGACATATTTTCACGTGTTTATTTGCCATGTATATATATTTTGTGTGATGTGTGTGTTCAATTATTTGAAATAGTTATTAATTAGATTAAATTTTAAAGTTGTACAGTTTTTATTTGTCTTCTGTTATTGAGTTTTAGAGTTCTTAAATGTTCTTCATATAAATCCTTTCTCAGACACACGTAGTATATTTTCTCCCTATATATGCAGCTTGCCTTTTCATTTTTAAAATAGTATGTTTTGGGGAACAAAAAAGGAATTTTGTTGAAAGCCAGCAGATTATTTTTATTTGTTTCTGTTTCTTAGAGCCTATCTAAATCCTTGCCTACCGCAAGTTCACACAAATAATCTACTGTTTTGTTTAGTATTATTATGGTTTTTATTTTTGTATATAGGACTATGTTCCATATCAAGTTAACTTTGGTATATAGCATGGGGTAAATATTGATGTTCCTTTTTATTCCATAGATATATCTAATTGTTCCAGCACTATTTGTTAAGGAAGTCTTTTCTTCCCAACAAATGGTCTTGAAAACTTCAGTCAATTTCTGTACTCCCCATTTTAATTGACCTATGTCTATTCTTTCAACTATACAACATTGTTTTGATTACTAGAGCTTTGTAGTGTATCTTTAAATCATGTAGTATAGCTCTTCCAAATTTGTTCTTTGAAAAATTGTTTTGGCTATTCTAGGTCATTTGTATTTCCATATAAATTTTCGAATTAGGTTGTCAGTTTTTAAAATGCCTTTAGGATTTGATTGGTATTGTCATGAGTTACACACAAACACACACACACACACACACACACACATATATATTATATATATTAAAAACTTTAACAATATTTAACAATATTGCATCTTCCTATATATCTTCACTTACTTAAGTCTTATTTAATTATTTATTTAATTAATTATCCAGTTTTATAGCAGTCAAGAATTCTTACAAGTATTTTATTAATTTGTTATACAAAAACATATTTAGGTAACAACTCAATGTGGTATTTTGATAATAGTTTAAAATGAAATTAAAAAATCATGTTTCAGATATTGATGGCTAATATATAAAATCCAATTGATTTGTATATCTTAATCTAGCATACTCCAATCTTCTCAATTTGTTTAATTCTATTTATTCTTTTGTATATTTCTTAGGATTTTCTATAGAAACAATTGTGCCATCAGCAAATAGATACAACTTTATTTCTATTTTCCTAGTCTATTGTCTTTTATTTCTTTTTCATGCTCTATTTCAATTGTTACATCCTCTACTACAATCTTAAAGTGGCGGAAGTAGGCATCTATGCCTTCTTTCTGATCTTATATGGAAATCATTAAATATTTTACTATGAAATATGATATTAGCTGTAAGTTTTTATAGACACATTCTACCTTATTAAGAACGTTTCTTTTTATTTCTATTTTACTGAAGTTTCATTGTGAATAGATGTTGAATTTTATCAAAATGGTTTTTTTGTACCTATTGATATGATCTTGTGATTTTTGTGTTTTCTTTTATTAATGAAAGTATTTATTATCACAAAATAAACCTCTTTATCTCCAGTAGTTCCTTTTTTCTTGAGGAATTTTTTTTTCTGATTTTATTATATTTACTCAGAATTATATATCTTTTTCCATCTCTTTACTTTCAATTTACCTATGTTTTTATATTGAAAATGAGTCTCTTTTGGATACCATATCCAAATTTGTTTGTGTTTGTTTATGTTTATTTTTAAATCTTTTCAGATGTTATGTGCCATATATATGAAGGGTTTTTCAATTAATATTTAATGTAATGCTAATATAGTTGGATTTTGTTCTGAAATTTCACTACTTGATTTCTTTTCATCTTATTTTCATGTTGCTCTTTTTTCCTTTTTCTTTCAATAAGTTATTCTGATTATTTGGGTAGTTTTCGTATATTGGCTTTATACATATTATTTTGTATTTTGTAGTGGTTTCTCTAAAGGTATATTATTCATCCATAACTTTTTACATTCTAATTAGAATTGATATTATACATGTACATGTAAAGTGTAGAAACTTTATGCTCATTTTGGCCCATTTACCTCCCTTGATATCCCTTATGCTAGAATCTGTATATGTACTATATCAATATACATTGTAAAGTCTGCAAGGAAGTATCATAATTTTTGCTTGAAACAGTCACATATTCAAACATAATGAAAAAAATAATATATTCTTAGATTTATCACTTTTTAAGGTATGTATTACCTCTTGACTGCCTACATTTCCCTCTGCTACCATAAACTTTTATCCTAAAGAGTTTTCTTTAACTTTTCTTGCAGTACCTGTCTTCACATGACAGTCTCTTAGTTTATTTTTTATCTGAGAATACCTCTATTCTGCCTTCTTTCTTGAAGGATATTGCCACTACATATGAAACTCTGGGTTGGCAGTTGTTGTTTTATTTTTTTCCCCATGGCTTTCATCATGTTATTCTACTGCCTTCTGCCTTCATAATTTCTGATGAGAAGACCACAATCATTTGAATCATAATGTGCCATATTTTTCTGGATTCTTTTAATATTTTCCTTATGCCCTTGGATTTCTGCAGTTTGGGTATGATGTGCCTAGAGAGAGTTTATTTTTTGCATTTGGTCTGTTTTGAATTTGCTGCATATCTTGCATATTTAAATTAAGAAATTTCACCAAATTTTAAAATATTTGGCCATTGTTTCTTCAAACATTTTTACTACAACATTCTCTCCTCTACTTCTGGGGCTCCAATTGCATCCATGTTAGACCATCTGATATTACCTAATGTTTTCTGAGGCTCTGATTGTTTTTTCTATTAATATATTTTTCTCTCTGGCCTTCAGCCTGAAAAATTTCCATTGATCAATTTTAAAGTCCTTTTGCTCTTTCTTCTGTCAGCTCCATTCTACTATTGATCCTATCCAGTCTATTTTTTTTAAATTTCAAATATTTTTTCTAATTTCGGTAGTTTCCATTTTCTATTTAATATTTTTATTTAGCATTTTCTATTTTTTTCCCTATTTCTCACTGAGATTTTCTATTTTTTCCTTTGGTTTCATGTGTATTTTCCTTTGCCTCATTCATTGTCATTATAAGAGTTTTTTTTTAAATCCTTGTCTAACAACATAATTTTAGGAACATCTTCAAATTTATCTGTTTATTTTTTGTTTTCCTTTCAGAAGAATGAATCACATTTTATTGGTTCTTCATATTTAAATAATTTTGGATTATATTCTGAAAATTGTTAGAGTTGTGTTGCTGAGGCTCCACATTCTGTTATATTCCTATAAATTAAAAATTACCTTCTGTAGGGTCAAATCGCAAAATTTTTTTTGCAGCACCTCAGTACTTTTTCTTACTTTTACCCTTCACTGCAAGCTGCTTTAAGTCTTCCCTATACTTACATGGTTCAGTGATTAGCCAGAGTTTACATAGAGATTTTAGAGTTTCCTTCCTTCTCCCCTCCAGGATATCCCTTGTCACCTTCCAGGAGTATGATTGCCCAATTCAAACTTTTGGTTCTTTAAGACAGAAAGAATGTAGCTTTCTACTTGAGTTTTAACTTTCCTATGCCACACTGGGACAGTTGCCTGCCTTCAAACTAATGCCATAAAAGAGAGAAATATCCCCCAATATAACCATCTTCCAAGTTTTACATCTTTTCAAAAACAAGCAAACAAACAAAACAAAACAAAGAAACAAACAAACAAACAAAAAACAAATACAGGTTTCTCTAACTTCCAGATTTCTAAAAAGTTCATCCAGATTTTATGGTTGTTGTCTTTGGGAAGCTTTTTTTTTGTTTTTTGGACGTACTTCAAGAGGAATTCCTTAGGAAAGAACAAGTTAATTCTTTTCTCAGAAGGCAGTAATATCTCTCTTGGATAGATTCCAAAACATATGTTACTGTATAAAAAGATTATCTGAGAGATTAGACACTTACCAAAAACAAGATTGTCAAAAAGTGGGCATCCTAAAATACAAATAATTACATCAATGAATCAAAAGATCAGAGTCAGACAAATCTTAAGCCTAAAGTAGCATTAATATTTTTTTTTCCAGCTGGATATATAGCTTATAATTTTATGAACTGGATTTTGTTTTGGTTGTTGCCTGTACCCCTTCCAGATGGCATAATATAAATTGTATTATGACAGAGAGACAGGAAAAGAGAAAGGCAGACTGTCTAAACACATGGCTCTCAAAAATCTAATTTCTCATCACTGATAACGTGCAAACAGAATTTCCTCCTCTTTGCGCCTATGAATTCTTCTTCTTTTTTTTTAAATCAGATGCATATCTAGTCCTACAAACTGTATCGAAAGACTGCTTCTCTTTTAATTATAAATTATATTCTATGGTTGCAAAACTAAAAATCTTCATAAGACATAAGCTTAGAACTTTGATCCAGAAGTTAAAATTAAAATTTTAATTTATTTTGAAAATCAAGTATGGATAAGTTACAGATCAAACAAACTCCTTAATGCTCTCTATTGACTTTTTTTCTTCTATCAGTTTTAAAACTAAACAATGTCTTTAATAACTTTTTTTTTCACGAGTGAAGGTCTATTTCTTTGGTAACACTGACAGTTGGGTATTTTAGCCAATTCATCTTGAATTAGATTTGGTGAGAATACCAAAACAGATGTTATCTGAAGTCACATATAATAGTAGCTGAACAAGAATTCCATAACTGAGCAGCATACAGTACAATAAAATGGGTTTCCATTTGCAATATTGTAACTGTGAAATGTTACCTTGTATTTCTATACTTTTCCTCATTACTAAAATAAATGTAACTATTAATTTATCCCAAGATTATTTTTTTTATTTAGTGCTTGGATGAAATTCTAATTTCAGATTGTTATGAGTCATTTAGATGATAAATCCAGATTTCTACTCAATCTTTGTTTGATGAGAGAAAAGCCATTTTAGACACTTATGGTAAGAAAATATCCCTCGATGACTAGCCTTCAAAATTATAAAACTATCTGTAATATTTTATGTATTCTTTGGAAAAGTCGGGTAGTATTGAACCTTTAGTTTTATGTATAGGAAATGTACTAGTCATCTATTTTACTATTTAATTTTTGTTGATGAAACATGGCATTATAACTCTAACATATCAAAGCACAAAGTTATGTTTTCCAATTCATATTTATATTATATAGTAATGAAATAAATATAGTTGTATATTGGACTTACAGTCCATTTCATTTGTGACAGTAGTCTGAAAGGATGTTTTATGACAGAATGTAATGAAGACTTCTGTTTTGTAATCTTCTGAACTAGTTATTATTTCAAATGTTACCAATTATCCTATTTTATCACTTTGTGTTACGGTTCTAGATTCAATTTATTTACAGTAATTTAGAATAAAAATAAAAAGTATTTTTTTCTATTACATTATATCCAAAACTAATTTGTAAAAAAATATTTCTAATACCTAGAAATGTTTTTAGATTTGCAAAGGATTTTGGTCATCACAGCTTATCAGAGTTCCAAGAGACAGAAAAATAGGAGGACTGAGATATTGTGAGATAAACACAGAATTTATTTTAATTAAATGTCTTACTTTTTAAGCTTACTAAGCTCATAAACTGCAGGCAATGTTTCTACAGATATCTATCTCTTTATAAATCAAAATGATTTCCTTATAATTTTTCACTCATTATGTATTTCCATGAACCACAGTTTGAAGGTTTGAAGGTTTACCTTTTCATGTATATCCTTTGCATTGTAGCCAAGGTTGTGTGTTTTGAAGTACATAGCATGCATTTTCCTTCAAACCAGATCTTTAAAAAAGTCAAGTAGAAAGTGTGTATTTCCTTATGCTAGAATAGCATTCACCTGAATGATACCTTTGCCATTGAATTTGCTGTTGGCTTTGCTGAGCTCAATGCTCACAGTCTAATCAGAGATGCAGGGTCTATGCCAGAGAGCAGCAACTGGCCAGAGGCCAGAACACTGCCTTTACCAGCCAGCTCTGCAGAAGGCAAGGCAAGTACACCTCTCTGAGACTGGAAATATGCTTAGAAACTGCCCAAATGAGCCAAATGGTAAAAGATTTCAGATGTGTTGGAGGAAAACAATAAACCATCAAGATAAACAAGACATCATTAGAGTGCTTTGATGGGCATTTCTTGAATGAGATTTTTGAGCTGTGAATACTGTGTCTACCTTTGCCCATAGGACATCAATGAATTATGTAATTTGTTAACAAAGTAGAAGAGTATTGTTTTACTCTCCAGCTGGTTTCCTGAGGGAAAAATAATACTAATTCAAAGGGGAAATATTTTGTTAAACATATTTCTTTACCAGAAATCCAGCATAGTTTTCAACATTTAAACTCACGCATCGCTACTTTATTCTAATATCTTGAGGCTAGTGTTTGGGAAAAGATGCTAATAAAAACAGGCTTTCCCTTACATTCTCCTGAATAATAAATCGTCAGTAGGAACACATTTCCCCCATAAGCCTTGTATGCTATAACAAGCAAATATTTGGAGACCCATTAAAATTGAGCATGCTAATTTAATTCCCTTAATATATTTTGGTTTTGTTTCCCAGTGAACTAATGATGACCATGGTATATATTCAAAATAGTGAATAAAGAATTTTTAAATATATTTTTAAACAAATAATAACCATTAACAGTACCCCCCCAAAAGGTAGAGAAAAGAAAAGAAAGAAAACAAACATTGCACAATTAAATATTGCCACAGAATAGATCATATTAGTATCCCAGGGATGTGAAACAACTGTGAAGAATTATACTACAAATCCACTTGAGGGGATGGTATGGAACTAGTTCTTGTCTTGCAAATTTTAAGATATCATTTGAAAGGTAGAGAAAAAGATAGCCTATAAAGAAATTTTTTCTAAAGTTATGGAACTTCAGAGGTAAAAATGAGTGGATCATAGAGTTTCATGTGTGTTCATGCATCAACTACTCACATTTCACAATTACACACATATAGAAAAAAATACAGCAGAGAAGTAAAGGAGGTGGTACAATATAGGTGGTACAACAATGATCATAATCTCAAATTTTGGTTTTCTCTACACCACAATTTATAAGATTTTTTATTTCCTTTTTAGAGAATAACACATGAATTTTGTATAGTAATATTAAGTAAGGAAAACTTTTATGAAATTGGTAAAATATGAAAATTGGGCCAATTTTTGAAGATTAAAACCAACGTATAATAACATACACTTAGATATAGTTGGAAGGTGTGAACTGTGCATTAATTACAGTGATTACACCAATGAGATGACATGACTCTTGATGAGAAATACAAACATAAGAAATAAAACATATTTCCCACTGTTCTCAGTTTTAGATACCTTTCAGTTTTCAATATATCATGTAACAGAAATCTTATCCTAAAAATAATTTTACTGGTATGATTTTTCATAGTAATAACAAGTATTTTAATCAAAATAATGGCATGTTATACAATCATATAGTACAGTAGACATCATAAAGAAAAATAGTCGTAACCTTTGCCACCAGTGCATCCTTCGTCCAATGTAAGTAGACATAATCTTTTAGTCCTTTCTCACTTTATTCCTTTTAAGATTTTATGTATTTATTTGAGAGAGGGAGAAAGAGAACATGAGCATGGGAGAGGGGTAGAGGGAGAAGCAGACTCCCCACTGAGCAGGGAGCCTGATGTGGGGCTCGATCCTGGGACCCCAATGACCTAAGCCAAAGGCAACTGCTTAACTAGCTGAGCCACCCAGGAGTCCCAAACATTTCTCACGTTACATTAGGCTAGCCTGATTATCCCTCTTCCTTAACACTTTTTCTACTTCCCTCTCTTGGAAATCTTACAAGAAAATTGGATGATTCTCCTTCCTAGAATCCACACAGCAAGGAACTGACAATAGAACAGAGTTCAGATTTGACAAATGAGGTGGGGGACAGCAAGAGCAGTGGTCCCTATTGAAATGCGTTTTGCCATGTACCTTTAACAAGTTAAAAGCCTACATGTTATTTTCTCTTCATGTTTCTTCTTATGGGTTTTTATTTTGCTGGACATAATTTAACACGAATTCTTGATGTTACAATCTAGTTCATGCCAGCTACATTGGTTGAAGTCTCTGGTTCAATACCGTTTATTTTCACATTATCAAGACATTTCATTATTTATTCATTCAATTCATTCATTCATTCAAGACATTCATTATTTATTTGTCAGTGAGAAAGAGAGCATGCTTAAGCAGGGGAAACAGCAGGAAGAGGGAGAAGCAGACTGAGTGAGGAGCCCCATATGGGACTTGATCCCAGGACCCTGGATGACCTAAACTGAAAGCAGATGCTTAACCAACTGAGCCACTCAGCGATCTCAACATTTCAAAATGCTTTAAAGATAGTATTTGATGCATTGGCTGACTGAGTCAATGCATGATATTTTTTCCTCACATTAACTTGAATGAACTTTGTATCTCTCATTAAAATAAATTATTCATATGATTTATATTTGTACTTTATAAGACTATTCAGCTTATTCATGAAAGAGTACTACCAAAGAAATCTATACTAGTTTGATTGTTAAGAAAAAGATCATTTTAATTTTTATTGTTAGAAATAACCTATTAGCAGTTTTGATCCGTTATATTAAGAAATATCGGAGACAAAATATTCTCAGAATAAGAACACAAATGAAAGAAAGAATTTGCAAGTTAGTATTCTTATCAATATCTGTATATCTGCATTTATTAAAGGTTGCTATGGTGCCTTGTATTGGATTGACTAGTTGCCCCCCAAAGGATATGTCCACTCAGAACCTCAGAATGTGACCTTATTTGAATAAGATTTTTTGCAGATTTTATGAGGTAGTAGTCCTGGATTACAGTGGGCCCTAAAGCCAAGGACAGCTTTCTTTATGAGAGACAAAAGAAGACACAAAGGAATGCAGAGGAGAAGGCCATGTGAAGACAGAATTAGAGAATGTAGTGAGGCACCTACAATCCAAGAAATGCCAGAGATTGCTGACAGTCCCAGACACTTAGAGACACTCATGGAAGCTTCCAGAAAGAAGCAACATGTTGACTATGCACTTCTGTCCTCCAGAATTGTGAGAGAATAAATTTCTGTTGTTTTAAACCACCAAATTTGTGGTAATTCTCTTGTCATTCTCTTGGAAATCACCTAACCCCTGTTTCATTATACATCTTAAATACATATGTTCTGGCAAAAATCCCAGTCTTGAAAAAATATCTATCTTCCTTCTGTATGATTTTATACCTATCACTCTACGTGAGAAAAGAAAAGTCATATGAGGGAAAATGAACTTTATGATTATTAACCTAAACTAGGCTCCCAATATCATGTTCATGCTTGATATTTTAAAATATTCTCTAATTTACTTTTCCTGTTTCTAAAGGACTATCCACACTAACTTATTCTCTGAAAATGGTTGGAAAATATTTTGAAACTGTATCAACTAAACTGTAGAATTTAAAATACAACGGTGAGCTCTCAGGTCAATTTTTGTTTGAAAGTTTTTAAATGGTTAAAGAGAAATACTGGAGTACCCAAAACATTTAGGGCATCAAACAATCTATACCACTCAACTTTTAGTTCATTTGCTATACTGGGAGAAGTAAAATCTCAGGCACTGACCAAGTAGAGAGTCTTAAAAGAGAACCTCCCCCACATTATCCTGGGACATAAGGGCTATAACCTCAGGAAAAGACCAAACCAGACCTAGACATGACTCATACCCCAACCCCAGGAGATAACAGGAAAGTCTATTTGGACTGAGCAGTGCTAAAGTAAAAGGAAAGGAAAAATATTTTGGAGATATTATGGTCATAGAACAATAGTTTAATGGGTTTTCAACCCAGCTATGTACTTTGAGATACTTAAGGAACTTTAATCCATGAACTTCACTTACTCTCATCTTCAATGGTGAGTTCCCCTCAGGTACCAGGCAGAAGCAAATGCAATTCCTCTCTGGGAAAAGGCATACTTAATTTTGGTTTCAAGTTACCTCCAAGTGTCTTGGGCACCGACTACAGGCAAAGCTGACTAGGTAATTAAAGAAAAAAGGATGCATGAGAAAGAAACGAAAAAATCAAGAGGAAGCAATATGAGACTCGTACGCTTCAGATAATGAATTATCAAATTTAAATAAACCATGACCACCTGTCTAAATAAACAACATTGCAAGTTGCTCTAAAAGCCTTAAATAAAAAGAAGAGGTTTAAGAAAGTCAGCCTTGTATTATACTGTGAAATTTGAAAGGCCTTTAATTCTCACAGTTGGGGAAAAGACTGAGTAGAAAATTGAAAGTCAGAGAAAACTTCAAGTCTCAGCTGTGACTCTTCCTCTTACGTGAAAGCCATGGCCCCAGTAGGGAAGGCATGGGACCCTTGATATCTGAAAAGAGAATATTGGAATGGGTATGCATGGGAAACTTGACACCCCATATTCCTCTGAATGCTCCAGGCCAAATGCAGTAGCCCACTTCTCTTCCTTCCCAGAGGTAGGTAGCACCCCACTTTCTGTCCTCAGTTGTACTTAATTTTGCTGAGGCTATATAGAGTAAATAAAAATTAAATAGGGCTATATATTAAAGAAGACATTACATATGTTGGCAGGAGAAATGTAAGTACTATGGGAAATCATATCCTACATGGCAGAGATCCAGGAAGAGGTTTATGTCACATAAGTCAGATATCTTGATGGTGCATCTCTGAGGTTGACACAGAAACCAAGATACTGCTCTTACCTTTCTTTAAATTTTCCCCTCTATACCTTTGTATCTCCACCAAATTGGAAAAATGTAAAAAAAATCTAAATCCTTGGGAAGTGAATCATTTACATCCAAATTTGTCTCACCTGAAAATCCAAAAGATTTAAGGGAGGCCTTCCCTTTCTTTGAGGACTATGTCTGGTTTTGTCCAGGAAAGAACAAAATTCATTTTATTTTCAGAAGTGTTTTGAACAACAAGAAAAGAGAGATGGAAAGGCTAACTAATTTATTGCATGATCATAGAGAGGACCTTTAAAAAACAAGGAAATGATGATGTTTATACTTTTTTTTTAAATGGCAATTTTGTCTAAAACTAACTTTAAAATAAATATAATTATATATAGGAGAAAAGTCATAATAATTCAAATCAATCTCTTCAAACAAACTGATCATCCAAATCAAAAATCCTACTCTCTTCTCAATAGAAGTTGATTGCATTCTAGTGTAAGAATTATTGACAGAACCAAAATAACTACAAGAACCAGGTGGTGTGTGCTTTCTAGTTAAGACAAATAGAAACAGCTCTTTGACCTTGTAGAATTTATTCAAGATCTTTGGAACTCAATTTACCCAACTGTAAGTGAATATTTTGGCTTATCCTTTCTGGCTTGAATATGTCATGTATTTTTGATGCTCTGATTCAAATGTATTTTACTATGAAATTCAAAAAGAAAAAAGTAAACAATCAACATTATTGTTAAAAATAATTTAGAAACTATTTTTGGTCTCTTCATGATCTGTGCTATAAGGTTCACACTCACTTGAAGCTCCCATATGGTGCTATTCTGAGACATCATTGCCTCCTTTAAGCCATGGTCTATATACGTCAATGATTATTCTCCATTCTACAAATGTGCATACAACCTATACTGTTTCTTCTTTTGTCATTCCTCTATTTTATTGTTTTCTCTTCCTTTTTTTTTTTTTTTTGGATGGCTTTAATCCCGTACTCACCTGAATGTTATATTAAAATTTTAGGTCAAATCTCAACTCCTTTATTAAACTTCTAAAATATAATACATCACATTATCCTATGGTTTTGTTCTATGTGTTTGTGTTTTGCCTCTATGAAAAAGTTCCTTTATCATGTCTTGGGCATGCAATATTCTATCTAATATCAGCCTCATCATTCCCCAATGCCTAGGAATTAAAGGACATTATCAGATTTCACATATAGTGATCCTTAGGAAGGAAAAAAAGCTCAGAAAGATTGTTATAATTTTATCTAATTTACACTTATGACCAAAATTCCAGGACCAGATACAGGATTGATAGGTCTAACTTAGTCTTAAGTTGCATTGCATGATCAACTAGATGGTATACCATTAGAAGGCTAATCACTAGCCATATTTCTGATCTAGAACTGTGGCTATATTCTTCTGGATGTCTTGACACACTTATCTCTTAAGATAGGCAAGGGCTTCTGGGTGGCTCTGTCAGTTAAGCATCTGCCTTCAGCTCAGGTCATGGTCCTAGAGTCCTGGGATCAAGTGCCCTCCCCACGCTGCTCAGCAGGGAGTCTGCTTCTCCCTCTAGCCCTCCCCCAAGCTTGTGATCTCTTTCTCAAGCTCTTTTTCTCTCTCAAATAAATAAATAAAATATTTTTTTAAAAAAAGAACAACAGGCAAATTAGTGTGAAATGCACTTCACCAATCTAAGATAGCATAACAAAAAAGAGAAATAAGATGCTTAAGATAGAATTTGTAGAAAAGGAAATACTGGGATCCAAAGACAAAAGAGAATTCTAGGACTTGAACACTGCAAAGCAAAGGCCTTATAAACTACAAGAGATATACAATTTT
>PISX010025936.1:0-25366 GCA_004024625.1 Mellivora capensis | reverse complement strand
GTGAAGAGTTCTGGTTGTTCCTGGAAAGAGGTGTCCCTTCCTGGGATATACTTTTCCAAGTTAGCGATTTCAAATCAATTTGGATTCGTCCAGGCTCAGTTTCATCCAATGGAACAACAGTAATGAGTGCACTCTCATATCTTCTTTTCCCACTAGGGGCTCTGTGTTTCTTAACCTTTGTAGAGTCATCATACATATTTTTCAAATATTGAATATTTATGTTCTGACTACGGGAACTCTGTAGTCCAAAATTCTATGAGTAGAAAATAAGGCTTATGTTCTTTCTTTGTTCATGAGACCGTGTACCATATTCTGTACTCATTGATAATTCTGTTTAAATGGTTTTCCTGGGGACGCCTGGGTGGCTCAGTTGGTTGAGCGGCTGCCTTCAGCTCAGGTCATGATTCCAGGGTCCTGGGATCAAGTCCCGCATCGGGCTCCCTGCTTGGCGGGAAGCCTACTTCTCCCTCTGCCTCTGCCTGCAAATCTGTCTGCCTGTGCTCGCTCTCTCACTCTCTCTCTCTGACAAATAAATAAATAAAATCTTTAAAAAAAAATAATTTAAATGGTTTTCCCGGAGCTGGATAGTATATTGATTGAAATGTCTTAATGAAATCCTTTAATGTATTTAAAACTTGTTGTTCTGTCCATTCAAAATCTGTGCTTTTCTAGTTGTTTTGCATATGGGATTTAAAATTACACTGATGCATGCTATGGGTGTCTCTAAGATCCAAAAAGGCCTATAAGTCTCTAGGCCTCCGTTTTATCATTAGGTGATCCCATTGCTTGTATTTTACCTTTTCCTTTGCTGTTAACTTCCTCCCTTCAGAAGACCATTGAGTTCCTAGAAAATTGCAATGAGTGTCTGGGCCTGATGTTTTTTCTTTTTTTTTTTTTAAGATTTTATTAATTTATTTGACAGACAGAGATCACAAGTAGGCAGAAAGGCAGGCAGAGAGAGGAGGAAGCAGGCTCCTCACTGAGCAGAGAGCCCAATGCGGGGCTCGATCCCTGGACCCCGAGATCGTGACCTGAGCCAAAGGCAGAGGCTTAACCCACTGAGCCACCCAGGCGCCCCCTGATGTTTTTTTCATCACTAATAGTCGATCCCTGTTCCTTTAAATGCTGTATTAACTTTTCCTTTTCTTATCTAAATCCCTCCTTATTATTATTAGTCATTATTAGGCCACTAGTGTAGGATATTACTAGAGATTTCTACAATGATTGAGTTCCATATGAGGAGTCACCAGTCTACATCAGGTATATGTTTTTGACAAAGGTGTGTTCTAATCATCAGAAACTCAGCTTGAGTGTATTCTCTACCTTCTGCTACTTCCACAGGTTTTCCTTGTCCATTACTATAATCTAATGCTTTCTTCCTTGTAATTGTAGGTTTGCTGTGATAATCCCCCTCAGGGTCTCCTAGGCTCCTGGATCCTCAGGATGGCGATCCCAGGGTCTTAAGAGTTTAGCATCATCTTTTAAACTTAAATTATTCACTGATTTGGCCTTACTCATTACTTCATTAGCTAAATGAAGCTTTATTAGCTTCATTACTTTGCCGCTTTGCCTGTCCTGGTCTAGCTGTGAAATGGTTGCCTCAGTAAGATGAGAACCTCTGCGATGGGCCCTCAGGACACTAAAGGATTTACATTTCTAGGATCCTTCAGATCCATGATTACATTTCCCATGGTCCTGGTTGGGAGTTTGTCCTAACTTCTAACTCAATGGGGGTACCATGGGTCTTCTATACAAAGTACAGCATCAGACCTGTTGGCCCTTTACATCAAACTTTTTAGGCATTTACCTAGGGCCCACATCTTTTCCTTTTCTGTAACCTAGCAGCTGCTATATACAAATTCTTAACTATGTACAGCTCTACTTCCCACTCATCCCTGGAATATTTCTACAGATTTTTTCCACAACTTTTGTTCACATCTTTCTTCTAAATTGTAGAATAATTTGGCCAGTAGTGACCTGTATCATTGCAATGTCCCCGATTCTTTAAGTTTTCTAGACTTCCAAGAGCCTTTCTGAAGCAATCCCCATTGGTCTCAGCTTTGGCCAGTGTCACACACTGTGGCCAGTGTCACGCCCCACATCCTGAGGGGTAAGTCCCAGACCAGATTCTGCTGCCAACTGCTTCTTGCAAAGAGCTGGTCTCTGTTTCACCTGGCACTGCCTGAACCTTGAGATTTCACGCTCAGTGTGGCATTTGGAAAGTCTATGTTCACACAAAGTATTCCACAGTTTATTATTTTTTTATCTGTTAAACTCCATTCAAGACTTTAGGAGTCTTTCTGATTCTACTAGGTTTTCTAACACATGATGAGTCAATGGCATGGAATCCTGATGACTATGCCATCCTCACGAACACACTCTGAAGGCCCACACAGGAGCTGTGTCTTCCCACAATGACAGCTTTAGTCGATCATAAAGCAAAGTTAAATCACAATTATGAAGCAGGTTCGGGGTTCCAAACTCAATTGCATTTCGCCATGTGATTCACCTTGGCTTCTTACACAGCACACATACCGGGGCAGAAGACAAACCACAGCACAAAACAGATAAAAGAAGACTGTAGTAAATTAACGAACCAACCTCAAAGTCAGTGTGTGGGTGCACAGTTGAGATAAGGCCTCAGTCGTGTGGTGATCTACTCTGGGCACTCACTGCTTCCTACGATCCAGCAGGGAAAGATCTCAGTTTTGTTTGGAGATCAGTGGGGGCAGAACCTTCAGGGGCAGTTGCCTTTTTACGTGGTCAGACATCGAGGGCTCAGGTTTGAAGATTGTGACATTGTGCTGCCAAATCCTCCCCTTTCTAAAGGGATTGAATCAGTCTCAGGCCCCTGCATACCTTCCCTGGTTCTGTTTCTTATTAGTTCTAGGATGTCAGCAACACTGGTCCCAGGGTATATCTCCTAGCTGCAGTACCTTTAACTACTGTGTCGTGATGTGACACAGGCCCCTCTTTGACACAAGGTCCCCCATTTGACATGAGAGACTCCATCTTGCTCTCTACAGGTTGTCTCAGATCACACTTCATAAATAGAACTACTCTCTGGTATTTGGGGCTGAAGAAGGAGAGTATAAGGACAGGTATTCTGGGCACCGGTGTTTGGAGGACTTGAAAGATGACCTTTTTTCATTGTTTTGGTACAACTGTGTCCCAAAACCATAATAAAAGATAAATGTCTTCATGCGGCATATAATAATGTCTTAGGGTGTCTGAACCTGGAATCCATGGGCTTCCAAAGACTCCATGGAAGGAACTGATAAGAGTCATGAACCGATATGGGGTATTAACCTCAAAAAATAAAACTGCCAGTTATTTTACCTGCAAAAATGGGCTTATTCAGGAATAGCAGAGAATTGCAATCAGAGAGAAGCCAGCTACAGCAGAAGTGTAGGCAAGTGCCTGAACAAAGAAGAGGAACACTTTTTTTTTCCAGAGGAAAGGAAGACGTTTGGAAGGCTGTTATAAACAGAAAGTCCCCTGGAGTAACAGGGAGTTGGAAGTGTGGTAGCTTTGCTTTGGCGGGGTTGTGACAGACTTGGTTGGCAGGACTGTTGAGGAGCAGGGTGGGGAAGCCTATCTTCCTACTGGGCTAGTGAAGTAGTTTGCCTTGCAAAGAAGTCTTGTCCTGTTGGAATTGTAATTGGTGAGAGATAGGGCATGAGGGCGCCCCCTGTTGGCTGCCACAGCCATTCAAAGCTGGGTTTCCCTGTATTACCTTTCACAGGGAGGGAAAAAATTAACATCTTTATTTTCACTAACCTGCCACTGAGATTTAATAATTCCTTCACTTCTGGGGGCACCTGGCTGGCTTATTTGGGAGAGTATGCAAGTCTTGGTCACGGGGTGGTGAGTTCAAGCCCCACACTGGGTGAAGAAGTGACTGAAATTAATACAACTTAAAAAAAAAAAAGAGATTTCTTTCTGTTGGTGGTCTTTCTGGGTATTTCCCTATCTTGCTACTGTGAACAACGCCTCAATGAACATAGGGTTGTGGATATCTCTTTGAGATCTTGATTTCAATTCCTTTCTATAATCCCCTTGAAGTGGGATTGCTGGATCATATGGTCGTTCAATATTTTTTAAAGATTTGTATATTTATTGGTGGGAGAGGGGCAGGACAAGAGAGTGAGAGAGAGCAAGAATCCCAAACAAACTCCCCAATGAGCATGGAGTTCAATATGGGGCTTGATTTCCGCACCCTGAGAACATGACCTGAGCCAAAATCAAGAGTCACACACTAAACTGACTGAGCCACCCACGTGCCCCAGTACTTCTATGTTTGCTTTTTGGAGACATCTCCATAATATTTTCCATAATATCTGCACCAATTTACGTTCCCACCAATAGTGTACCAGGGTTCTCTTTTCTCTGTATCCTCACTGTCTTGTGTTAGCCTCAAGTATTGGAGAATGATGCCATCAACCAGGGCATGTATTTCCCACACTTTTCGTGGTCAGCCCCACAGACGGTTTCCCATCCAGAGCTGATCTTGTGGCTGGACTGGCCCTTGGGGCTCTTAGGGTGATTGCAAGATACACCTCAGCAACAACCCTCAGGGAGCTTTGAAAAAACGAGGCTAATAAGCCTCATATATTCGGGAAGGTACATGGCACAGCCAAAGCCACACAGTGAGGTCTTGAGTAGAGAAAGAGTAAAAGTGCAGAGACTTGGGGCTCCGCCTTTATTCAAGTCAAAGGTGGGATGCCCAGGATTTTGAGGTTTCACTTTTTATTGGTGAATTTAAAGCATAAGAGTGTGAATGAACTCATGGGAAAGGAAAAGGGGCGGGTCACACAAATGGTCAGTTATCTAGGTCACCCAGAGCCAAAGGGGGTGTATCATGGGTGGGAGGGCATTGCTCCTTAGCTAGCTGTACAGCCAGCAATGTGTGTATTTGTGACGCATGTCTTTGAAAAAGATGCCTTGGCAATCAAAAGCTTCTTGTCAGGTACTTAACGCTATACTTATACCACTTCTTATCTTTTTTTTTTTAATGATAGCCATCCAATAAAAGATGTGTGGTGATATCTCATTGCAGCTTTGATTTGCATTTCCTTGGTGGTTAGTGATGGTGAATGGCTAAGAAACATATGGTATAAACACACAATGGAATGTTATGCCTTAAAACGGAAGGAAATCCTGTGATTTTGGACAACATGGATGGACGTGGTGGACATTATGTTGACTGAAATAAGTCAGACACTGAAAGACAAATACTGTCGGATCTCGCTTATATGTGGATCTACAACAGTCAGACTCAAAGAAGCAGAGTACACTGGTGGTTACTAGGGGCTTGGACGGTAGGAGACATGGGGAAATGTTGGCCAAATTTCAGTTTAGCAGCGGAATAAATTCTGGAGATCTGATGTATAGCATAGTGACTGTAGTCACATTAAAACTCAAAATGGAGTTCCTTGTGCTAAGCCCCACATTACCAAATTGAGACTTAACTCCAGTTTTGACTCTCCCAGAAATTGGGACCTGCTTGCTCAGCACTAGTTAGATGATCTTCCTGATAGATCACTGCCATTCCCTAGAGGAAAGTAACTTTGCAAAACCAGACCTGCTTTTTTGCCTAGTGGATCATCGCTGTTCCTGCTTCCTCCTGCCTATAAACGTCATTCATTCTGTACAGCTCCTTGGAGCTTCTTTCTCTCTGCTAGATTGGATGCTGCCTGATCCATGACACTGAATAAAGCCAATAAGCTCTTAAAAATTTACTTAGTTAAGAAGTCCCTAGCTGGCTCAGTCAGAGGAGTATGATTCGTGATCTCTGGATTGTGGTTTTGAGCACCACTTGGGTGTAGAAATTACTAAAAGTAAATAAACTTAAAAAAAAAAACCCAAAAGTTATTTTTCAAAATTTACTCATTAAGTATTTTTTACAGTGGCAATTCGCTACTATACATTTAAAATTTGTTAACATGATAAATCCTAATTATTCTTACAACACACATGAAGGAATCCCATTGGGAGGTGATAAACTAGTTAATGAGCCTGATTGTAGGGAGAAGCCCGTAATGTATAAGTATACCAAATTAAATTTTTAAAAGACTTCTTTCTGTGTCTGCTGTAACTCAAATGATTTTGGTGTAGTCCTTCCATACACACACACACACACAGAGACACACAGATACACACACACCCTTCCTTTCCTCAGCAGCCGACATCTGCAAATAATGCTGTTCCGCAGTTTGTTTAAAAGAGTCAAAGGTAGAAGGAAGGGGCATGTGAATTGAGAAAGATCATTCTCTCTGGAGTAAATGAGATAAGGGGTTCTGTGTCGTGGTCACGGGTGTGGTGGGCATTAGTCTTTGACCAGAGTATATGAGGATAGTAAGGTGTGTGCATGCTTATAAACTGAAGAGGGTAGGAGGAAAAAAAATTCCCCCCCCAAGAACCTTAGCACAGCCTTCTCAGATACCTGCAGATTAAGTCCTTTATTATAAGGAAAATATGTAAGATGTTTCCATCAGGAAGAGTGAATGAGTCTTAAATAATGTCATATATTTCCAATATTCTGACTTACTAGAGGGAATCAAAAGTCTGGGAAGAGAGAAAGTAAATCTCTTGTATCATTTCATGATGCTGTTAGACCAGCACAACAAGGAGCCAGATTATCTATCCAGATAGGACTCTCATTTTGCCGGTATGCATTTCCAAATTTTCAATGCTTCTCCCAACAGTTGAAATTTGGGAATGACCAAAGCAGTTACTTTCAAAACTCTCCTTGTGATGAAGTGGAAAAGAACCTGGATTAGGAGCCAGTTCAACTGGATTTTTGTCTCAGCTTTCCCACTATTTATCTGACAGTCAGATGACATAAATCTACTAAAAAGTGAACAAGATCAATATGAGGAAAACAACAAAACTCTGCTGAAAGAAACAAAGAAAGTCTAAATACATAAGGAGATCTTCCTTGTTCATGTGGAAGGAAACCAGACCATGTCACCCCAAATTATGGCTCTTTGAGACAAAAATTTGTTGGCACTAAAGACAATCAAGAATCAAAATGTGGAAAGGCTCTCCCTTTTTTGCCTAAAGGCAGGAGATAAGGGTGTCTGGGTTGCTTGGTTGGTTGGGCATCTGCATTTGGTCATAATCTCCGGGTCCTGGGTCTGGCCCCAAGTCAGGTTCCCTGCTCCGTGAGGAATCTGCTTCTCCCTCTCCCTCTGCCCCTCCCCCGGCTTGTGCTTTCTCTTCCCCACTTCCTCTCAAATAGGTAAAGTCTTTGGGGGAAATAAAAAGTATTTAAGGCAGGAAAAAAATTCTTTGTCTGACAACCTAACCTGCCAGAGGTGGCACCAGAGGAATCTGGAAACAAACCTTGTTCACCTAACCCTTTTCTTTCTTGTTACTTCTTCAGCATCTACTACCCAAAGGACCAAACCCCTTTATCGTGTCAATTCTTCACAAATGTACTGTTATTTAGTCTAAAAGATACAAAAGCTTCCTTCTCCGGTCACTTCTTCAGGTCTTCGTTCTCTTGCGAAGGCTACTATGTACACATACAAATCTAATCAAATCTCTATGCTCTTCTCTTACTTGTCTCTGTCAACTCAATTTTCAGACCCAGCCAGAAACCATAAGAGAGCCAAGGAAAATGGTTTCCTCTCCTACAATGAAATTATGCATTGTCAAAACCCCTAGAACTATTGAATGCAATGAATTAATGCTAATTAAATTGTTGTCTTTAGTTAATAATAAACAGTATTGGCTCATCAATTATAGCAAAAGTAACACACTAATGCAAGATGTTAATAAGAGGAAAACTGTGGGCTATGTGGGTAGGCGAGTGGGGAAGGAAGAAGTCTATGAAAATTTTCTATACTTTTACTCACTTTTACTGTAAAACTAAAAACTGCTCTGAACCAATCTATTGATTAAAGCACACACACACACACACACAAAGGTGTCTGTTGTCTAGCACTCATCTATCCTATTGTACAGCCACACATACTCCCTCTCTCTATAGCCGAAAAACTTGATAGCATCCCGAGACCACTAGCAGAGGAAAACAGTATCAGATTACCCCTGTGCCTGGGCAGGAGTTCCCAACCCTGGTCCCTCTCATCAGAAGTGCCTAAGAGACTTTTAAGAAGGCCTAGATTCCAGGCCTCCTGAAACAGACTCTTTGGGAACCAGGCCTTTTGCATGTCTGTGTTTGATGAGCTCCACAGTGAATCTCCTACCCATGCCTACTGGAGAACCATTTTCTCTGATTCACGCTGATTTTCACCCAGCGCCCAAGTTCTCAAGTCTGGCCTGATTCCTGAAACAAAGTTTCCACCTTGTCTTCATTCAGGCAGGTGAATGGCTGTCTTGCTACCCCAAGTAAAGTGCAAGACAGATTGGGGAGGATACAACTGGGAGAGTCTACCTCTGCTCCCTATCTCTCTTAAATTATCACAACCCTTACAAGTGTAGGGAAGGAAAAATATCGATTCCTTCTACCCTTCTAAGTTCTCAGCTGGGTCCCCATAACAAAAACAAAAAAAAAATAAACAGACCAAGAAAAAAAAACAGATTAACAAGAGAAAACCATGCACATTTATTTCACATAAGTTTAAGGTGACATGGGAGCCTTCCCAAGGAAATGGAGCTGGAAAGAGTGGTTACACCTGAGTGTTTGTGTGCTACGTTAGAGGAAGTGTTGGTAGGTCTGGAAAGATGTGATAGAACCAAGGGTATGTACTAAACCCACTTCCAGGAGGGTTTTATGATCTGCTTCTGCAGAAGGCCAGTCCTTCCTGCACCTGTCCTTTCTCAAATTTCTCCAGCTTAAAAGATTGAATTTGCCAAGTTGCCAGATTCTGGAGTAGCATGTCCTGAACTCTGTCAGAAGCTCCCTGTGATGGGAATGGACCCTGGTGGTTGGCTTAGTTCTTGCTCCAGCCCTAAAATCCTAAAGCCACCTCAGGGCATTTGATGTGTCCATTGTGGGGTTTCTGTAGAAACAAGCCTGTGTCGTCCCCACATTCCTGCCTGGCTGCAAGGGGATTAGCCTGAAAGCCTGCTATTTGGTCTGTTCCTTCTCTAGACTTTTACATGCTTGCTGAATGGAAAATGAATAGTGCCAAATTCTTGTCACTGAAATAACAGAACATGAGTATCTTGAATCATACATGATACTCAGCCATATTCAACCTCTTAGAACACTCCCTCTTACCTGGTTGCTGAGGTCATTCTGTGTCAGGCCCCTCACAAGTGAGTGGTCAGAACAGTGAATCAGAGACTAATGCCACCTGATGAGCTTCAAGTTCCTTTGTGACGTTTACATTTATTATTTCTGCAAAGCTACAAACCTGACTGTCAAAATGGCTCCCAAGGCTTAGCCTGCTGCTCATTTCAGACATGTAATATCTTTTACTTTTTGTCCAGTTGCTAGGTCAGACTGTCTTATGACTCCCTTCTTCTTTCCACATCTGTCATTGGGAACTCTATGTATTTTTCTGTATCAGTTGTAAGTTTACCATTTCTGCTGAGGGGAAAACTGTCCAAGACTTGGAAATGGACCAAAGAGATCACAGTAACTCCTTTCATTGGGGTGTCAGGGATTGTTCATCCCGGGGATGAGCTGACACTACAGAGGTGTATATGTTGGCTGGACTTGCAGGATACAAAGGAAATTGTCCAAACTGGTAAGAGCCCAGATATTTTCTGTTCACTGCAAAGTAAATGAATTTTATCCAGCAGAAAATAGAAATTTTCTATAAACCAAGATCCTATTTGAACTGTTTTTACCGTGTTACGGGTATCCTCTATAGTAACGCATAAGCCGAATAAAATGAGTTATTTATGCGTCTATTCAATGAGATGGTTTATTTTTTTAAGCTTTCATGATAGCCACATGTTTTCCTTTTAGAAAAAATTCTCTTTTAAACCTTGACATTTTCACGGGTATTATTTCCTTTGCTCAGAATATTCTTTCTAATCTCGTCTGCTTGGTTTCTCAACCATCTTTCCAGGCTGTGCTCAGATATCCTCTCCTGTGAGCTCCCCTCTAAGGCACAGAACTACTGTTTCAACCTTCATTTGCCCAGATCTCACTAGCACCCATTCCATTCTATTACACTAATAAATTACTTTATCATTGTAAAAAGGGTACTTGCAGGGTAGATTCAGTTAAAAAACTTCAGGTCTGAAGTGCCTCGGTAGCACAGCAAGTTAAGCCACCAACTAAGCTCAGTGTCGGCTCAGGCCTGGATCTCAGAGTTGTGAGACTGAGTCCTGAGTGAGGCTCCGGGCTCCATGTGGAGTCGGTTTGCAATTGTCTCTTCCTCCCCCTCTGCCCTCCTGCTCCCACTCTCTCTCCCTCTAAAATAAAAATAAGTCTTAAATAAACAAGAAACTTCAGATCTGCTGTCTCCATCCTCTGCTCCATACTATAGTTCCTCAAGATAGGATAGCTTTTACAAACTACATATTTATACAGTAGTTTCCCTCCTTCCTTCTAATTAGGCTAGAGTTCCTTCATTACACAAACACAGGAACTAAATTCTTCATCCCAGCCAAATTCTTTTTTTTTAAGATTTTATTATTTATTTGAGAGAAAGAGAGAGCAAGCACAATGGAGGAAGAGGGCCAGAGGGAGAGGGAGAAACAGGATCCCCTCTGGGCATCAAGACTAAAGGGTGCAAACCCAGGACCCAGAGATCAAGACCTGAGTAAAGCAGAGGCTCACCTGTTTATCCAATGAGCCACCCAGGTGCCCCAAACCACATACTTACTCCCTGTCCTTCAGGGTCTAAATCAACTATCGGTTCCAAAACACCATTACTTCTGTGATAGTTGAGTATTTAGGTAAGACAAGAATGTTTTCAGTTCCCCAGTGCTTTTTCCTTTTTCTTGATCTATGCTTTCTTTCATGGATTCCAATAGATCATGGGAGAAGTGACTCTAAAGCTACTGTGGATTATTATTCCTACAATTGGTTATATTTCAGACATTATCTGATGAAGTATGGAAACCACCAGAAAATATGTAGGGTGCATTGGTTTTCAGGCCTAGGACCTGTGTGTGAAGGACTATGCAGACTCTATGAGGTATCCATTCCACCTCCAACTAAACATAGATTAGGGAAATATGTAAAGGCCCTGAGCGCTGTTTGACGGGATGGAGAACATTCTTGCTCCAAAGTCCAAAAGACACAGGGGTGGCGGAAGTGGCAGCAGCCTTGGGTTGCTGAATAACCTCAAAGGACACCTGGGCCCAAACAGTTCTCCCGAGAATGCTGGAGAATGCAATCTTGATGGCCCCAGGCTGACAATGACATGACCGAGATCCCAGACACACACACTCAAGGTCATTACAGTGCAAGAGAAAATGATTTTATTGTTGTGAACACAATACAGCAAAGCTTGGCAGAAGTTTCAAGATTAAAAATAGGGGGCCTGGGTCTTTCTTTGCCTTCTTCCCTATGGCCTTCCTTTGAAACATTCAGAGCTCCAAAGCGAAAAAGAATCCTATTTGTTTTCATCCCCAGCCCTGATCTTGCAATCTTGGCCCTCTAATTCTCTCACTCCCCACCTTCTTTCTTCCATGGGAACCATGGGAAGCAACAAAGGAAAAGAAAAGGATCATCAAGAGAACCTGCATCCAGTGAGGGACTTTGGCTTTAACCAAAGTGTAAGTGAACCAGAGTGCTGGTATTATCTAAGTGCACAGGAAGCAGGCGATTGGGAGGGAAGCCCCGCTGATGACGCTCACAGGCAACAACATAGAACCGGTTCTGGAGAGTAGAACTGTAGCTGCAGTTGGGATATCTCCCTCCAGTGTGATAGCAGTAAGTCATGCTAATACGATTTGCACTCCGGTAGCAGTTATCCCGGCCATTCCTGCAGGTCATGTTGCGCAAAAGACAGGTAGCAGCCACGTTATCCAAGCTGTCATGCAGAAAGGTGTTTTCAGGCTTACATCGCCTACGCAGAAGATTGACAGGACGCATTGCTGTCTGGCATTTGACAGGATATGTTCCTAAATGTTGAAGCTGAAATGTTTGAACAGTGGCGGAGGGTTGAGCCCTGTCCTCCAGTGGATGCACTGGCTCCCACGATCCCAGCAGCACTAGAAGGAGAGGAAGTGGTCCCAGAAGATTCAGCATCATCTCTTCTGCGTAGGAAGGGGAGAAAACTGAGAGAATGATAGTAGTAGAAGCCATAAGAGCAAAATTACTATTCACAGTCATTTAGATGCTTAGTGTGCCTTTTAAAATTTCATTAGTTTTGTTGTTGTTGTTCTTTAAACAATCTTCTCTCTGATGTGAATCTCACAATTTTAGGAAGGACCTGAAGCCCAGGGAGGAGGATGTGAGTTAAGATGACTTTTCCACTAAATGGCAGATCCTATTCTAGTCTTTGTCCTATACCTCCTGGTCCAGAACCTTGTCTCTTCCCTCCTCCCTCCTGGAATATTTCTCCTTCATCTATGTGATCTGGACCTTCTGGCCATCATCACGGCTCTACTCTCCACAGCCCCCAGGCTTCCCCTCTTACCAGGTCTCCTTGCTGGGGCTCCTGCTGAGGAGAGAGGCCGTGGTTAGTCCGAGGCTCAGAGGCTTTTGTCTGCTGTTCCTCTGCCAGGTGTGCCAGTGTGGCCTGCATGCAGCAGGGAAGGGTTCTGAGCCCTAGGAAAGAGGATAGGGAAACCCAGGATTTGGAAGATGCTCTTCCTGTGCACAGTGTGGATGAGACCCACAACCTCCAACTCACTGTTTAAAGCCAGTATCCCCGCAGATGCAGGAAGAGCAAGCCTACTTAAAGGAACAAAGGAGAAGTGATTACTTCCTCAAAGAAGTGTGAGGAAACAATTTCCTTTTGATATGGAATGAGTGCTTCCTTCTCCATAGAACCTTCAGTGTTTTGAAGCTCTATGATTTCAAACCCTTAGGAGTAAACACAGAATGTAAATTTGATATAAGAGTTACCATGTACTTGGTAATGTTCCAACAACAGATTTGAATGAATTATTCATTTATGTGTCCATTTATTGTGCCAGATGCTGGATGGTGAGATTCAGGAGATCATGACCTAATGAAAAAGATGGTCACTTAAATGGGGAAATACACTGTATATAAGAACTGTCAATAACTCTAGCGTCTGTGGTGGAAGAGTGCCAGGGGGCTGTGACAGGTGTCACAACACCTGAACTGGGTTTTGAGGATTAATTAGAAGTTAGGTGAAGAGGATGATAAGGTCATCGCAAAGAGGGAGCTGTATGTGAAGACGAGGCAAGACCCTTGGCTAATGGACCCATTTTGAAAGCATAAGCAAAACTGTGGTGCATTAGTTGCATTATTAGCTTAAGTCTATGTTGTTTTGTTCCTTGCTTAAATATGTTTCATGCATCTGTTTTTGTTGAAAATTTTATTTATTTATTTGGAGAGAGAGCAAGAGAGAGACAGAGTACAAGGAAATGGAGGGGCAAAGGGAGAGAATCCCCAGGTAGTCTCCCCACCTACAACTTAGCCAGATTGGGGCTTAATCCCACCACCCATGAGATCATGACCCAAGCTGAAACCAAGGGTCACAGGCTCAACTGACTGAGCCAACCAGGTGCCCCTGTTTTCCTTATCTCTTATCCTAATGCAGAATCAGTCATTAACTTTGCCTTGTCACTCCTATTCTGTGTTTACCCACTGAGGGTAGAAACATAACAAGGACCAGACAGTAACATTTGTTTTGATATATGCAATCCCAGGCGCCAAAGAGGGTCCCACTGTGGACAAGAATGGGTACATCCAGATTGTTTCAAGGACCTCCCAACAAGTTTCATTACCTTCCTTTCATGTATATAAGTTGTCTCTAAGCTCAACAGAGCAAGGCAGCTTTGGGAATAATCCCCTGTTTCCTTTGGGCTGCCCTCTTGACTCGAAAGCTTTCTTTGCTTTACATCCAGTCTCTCAGAAATTGGCTTACTGCACATTGGGGACATGGACAGGTTGGAGTTTGGTAAGAAAGAGACCCATAAGCATGAGGGAGAAGGGCCAGATTAGGCTATTTGCCTCTTGAACCTTTTCTTACTTTTCCACTGGTACTGTATATCCCTTTTTTGGAAATGTATTGTTTCTTGGAGGGCTCGCAGAAAAGCCTCCCGCAGGGACTCCCTGCCTCTTGTCCCTTTTCCTTCCAATGTATTCTACATATCCCTTCCAGATTAGTATTCCTTGAGCATAAATAGAATAGGGGAACACTCTTGCTTTTAATGTCTTCAATTATCTACAGAATAAAAATGATGTCTTTTTAGAGCAATATCACAAAATACAAGGTTAATATATAAAAATCAATTGCTTTCTTAGATTCCAGCAATGAACAATTGAAATTTGAAAAAAAAATTACATTAGCAACAAAGAAAAATGAAATAGGTAGATACGAATCTATAAAAAGTGAACAAGATCAATATGAGGAAAACTGCAAAGCTCTGATACAAGAAATTAAAGAAAATATAAAAAAGAAAATAAAGAAGGAGCAGATATTCCTTGTCCATGCTGAAGGAAAGCAGACTGTGTCAAACCAAACTATGGCTCACTGACATAAAAATTATTTAGCACTAAAGGCACTCAAGAATCAAAATTCTGAAAAGGCTTTCCCTTTTTTGACTAAAGGCAGAAAATAAATTCTTTTCCTGATGGCCGTCTCTTACCAGGTAGAGGTGGTACCAGAGCCATCTGCAAACAAACCTTGTAAAACTAATCCCTTTCATTCTAGATACTTCTTCACCATTTACTACCCATACCTCAAACATTTATCTCGTCAATTCTTCACAAATACATTGTTTCCTTTTCTAAAAGGTTTAAAAGTTTCCTACTCTAGTTGTTTCTTCTGGTCTTCATTCTCCTGGAAAGGCTCACATGTATGTGTAAAAATTTAATCAACTTTGTATGCTTTACTCCTATTCATCTCGTCAGTTCAATTTTCAGACCCAGCCAGAGACCATAAGAGACCTGAAAAAAATGCTTTCCTCTCCAATGACATTATACATTGACAACAATGACATTATACATTGTCAAAACCCCTAGAACTATTGAATGCAATGAAATAATGCTAATTAAATTATGGGCTTTAGAGCACCCAGATGGCTCGTCAGTTAAGTGTCTGCCTCCTGTTGATGTCATGATATCAGGGTCCTGGGATGGAGCCCCACGCTGGGCTCCATGCTCAGCGGGGAGCCTAATTCTCCCTCTCCCTCTGCCACTCCCCCTGCTTTTGCTCTCTCCTCTTCTTTCTCTGTCAAATAAATATATGAATCTTAAAAAAAAAAAAACTGTGGACTGTAGTTAATAATAAATATTGGCTCTTGAATTGTTGCAAAAGTATCACACTAATGCAAGTTGTTAGTAATACGAAAACTGTGGGCTGTGTGGATAAGAGAGTGCAGAAGGGAGAAGGCTATGAAACTTCTCTATGCATTCTTTTTTCCCTCTCTCTTTAGACGTTTTATATGCTTGCTGTGCCTGATGCAGACCTCTATTCTTGGTTTTTGGGAACATGACCTGAGCCTCAGAAAGAAGCTTAACTAACTGAACCATCCAGGTGCCCAAGGGAATGCTTTTATAGACTGTTTCCAAAAAATTTTGATTGGGTTGCTGTCAGAAAACTAATCTTGAATAAACATAATTGGTTGCAAAAGGGATCACAATGCTAAGTCCAATAGATACTGTAGCAAGATGCAAGTGTTCTATAGTCCTTAGAGTCTTTATGGTTTGGACAAGTTCAAACTTCATGAGGCTACCCAGTGTGGATGTGCATAAGGGCCACCTCCTTAATGACCTCCCTGCTCCATTTTAAACCCCCTTGACATAAGGAACTTTATCTATTTTTATTTTGCAGCAAACTCTACCCCTAAGGTGGGGCTCAAACTCATGACCCTAGGATCAGTGTCACCTGCTATACCAACTGAGCAAGCCAAATACCCCATGTGACTTTATGTTATTTCACCATTGACAGGTGGCAGAAGGAAATAGTAATTTTTTCTGTTTCTTAGTCAGAATGTTCAGTTTATACCCAGAACTTCTCTTCAAAGCATATTAGTGACAATGCCATGCAGGAGCATAGTCTCCTGATTCTCTCTTTGAATGGAAAATATGTCAACAGGATTAGAAAGAGAAATACAGGCATTTAAGAAACTCATTGGTGTTTCTATACAAAAACTCTGGTGCACCTCAAAACCCAGCTCAAGGCAAGCATTCCTTGAATAACAGGGATTCATATGCTGATAGGCTGAATGGAGGTTGTGTCATGACCACGTTATGAAGGAGTTCACATTAGTTGTGTCTTTTCATAATGTCAGCTTTAGTCAATCATAAAGCAAAGTTAAAGCACAATTAGAAAGCAGGTTCAAAACTCAATGACATTTCATCATGTGATTCACGTTGGCTTCTTACACAGCACACAGAGAAGGACCCACAACAAACCACAGCACAAGGGAGATAACAGAAGGATGTAGTAAGTAACGAACCAAATTCGAAGTCAGTCTGTGGGCGCACAGTTGAGATAAGGCCTCCGTCAGGTCCCGGGCAGCTCTGGGCACTCACTGCCTCCTATGTTCCAGCAGGGAAGGATCTCAGTTCTGTCTGCAGATTAACAGGGTAGAGCCTTTAAGGGCAGTTGCCTTTTTAAGTGGCCTCTGACATAGAGGGGTAAGGTCTGAACAGTCTGACAGTTCACTGTCTAATCCTCTCCTTTCTAAAGGGATTAAATTGGTTTCAGGCCCCTGCAGACCTTTTTTGGTTCTGCTCCTTATTAGTTCTGGGATGTCAGCTGACACTGGTCCCAGGGAATTTCTGCTAGCTGCAGTACCTTTAACTATTGTGTCATGGCTTGACACGGGGTCCCACTTGGAATGAGAGACTCCATCTTGCTCTGTACAGGTCGTCTCAGATCTCACTCCATAAATCCCATGACCCTCTGGAATTTGGGGTGAAAGAGCAGTAAAAAGACAGGAATTCTGGGCACATGGGTTTAGAGGACTTGAAAGATGATTGAAAAAATTAAGATGGCCATCACGTAGCCATATATCCACAGCCCTTCCTAACAAGCTCATGGGATCCACTGAAGACCTAAATCAGGCAGTGACTTGGTGAGCGCAGAGAGTGGCAGCAGGGAGAAGCAAGGAGGGCTGACCTGTGAAGGGGCAAGCTCAGAGAGAGGTCCACAGGTGTCTAAGGCATCCTATTTCAGAGTGTATTATAGGACTTCAGCCAGGAATTTTGAGAGTCAGAGGAAGCAATGCATGTGAGAGTAGATTTGTAAACAATAAAGTGCTAATGTTGTTCTATATTATTCATAATATCATCATAAGGTTGCTCTACCCCAGTCTTTGCCAGTTTTAACTGGTTAACCCAGTGTTTCTGAAATAAGTGTGATGTTCTACTTTTGCTGTGGAAGACACATGATTGTGAACCCAAAGCAGACATCCAACAATTCAACTCTGAGCTCAGCCATAAGCTCTAAGGCTTCTGAAATGAAGTCATCAGGAAGCACCCTAAACTGACCAGTAGGACCATATCCCTTTATATCTACAGAAATAAACTACTAAAGTAGCCCAGGCAAGTCAGTTAACCCTTGTTTCTGAGAGCTGTTTCCTTGGCCTCCTTCTTCAAGTTGTGTCTACCAGCTTCTATAACAGACACTTCTTGCTTTGTGGCTTCTAATTTGAGTTCCTAATAGATATGATCCCTTGAATATAAATTTAAAACCATTTATTACTTCTATTCTTCCCTTAAACATTTTCCTTGACTTTCTATTATCCTTTCTATTAATTCCTTGATATTTCCTTTTGTTAACCGTCACTCAGTTTTTTCAGTGTTTTGGTACAACTGTGTCTCAAACCCATATTAATAGATAAATGTCCTCATGCAGAGTATAATAATGTCTTAGGGTGTCTGATCCTGGAATCTATGGGCTTCCAAGGACTCCATGGAAGGAAATGATAGAGTCATGAACCAGTACGGAGTATTAACCTCCAAATATAAACTACCAGTTATTTTACCTGCAAAAATGACTTATTCAGAAATAGCAGAGAATTGCAATCAGAGACAAGCAAGCTACAGCAGAAGTGTAGGCAAGTGCCTGAACAAAGAAGAGGAACACTTTTTTGCAGAGGAAAGGAAGAAGTTTGGAAGGGTGTTATAAACAGAAAGTCTACTGGAGTAAACAGGGAGTTGGAAGTGTGGTAGCTTTGCTCTTCAGGGTTGTGACAGACTCAGTTGGCTGGACAGTTGAGGACCAGGGTGGGGAAGCCTATCTCCCTGCTGGGCTTGTAAAATAGTTTGCCTTGCAAGGTAATCTTTTCCTGTTGGACCTGTAATTGGTGTGAGTGGTAGACAGAATGCAAGACAGAAATGAGTGGGGTCAATAATTTTACTCAGACCTGTACCTTCAAACTTAACTTTCTGCACGACACCATCCAGAACGTGGCTGCTACCTGTCTTTGCCCAAGACAGACTGCTAGATTGGCGAGAAATACTGCCACTGGAGTGCAGAACGTATTTACATGACTTGCTGCTATCACACTAGAGGGCCATACCCCAACTGCTGCTACAAGACTACTCCCCAGAACTGGTTCTACCTTGTTAAATGTAAGATGTTTCAACCAGGCTACCCTCCCAATAGGCTGCTTCCTGAACACTTAAACAGTACCAGATCCCAGCCTCCTAGATGGCTTGATTAGACTAAGGTTCCCATTACTTTGCCTCACACTTGGTGCAGGTTCTCTTATGCTCCATTCTGCCTTTTTTTTTTTCTTTGTTGATTTCCGTGGCTCCCATAGAAGAAAGAAGGAGGGGAGTGAGATAATTACCAGGCCAAGACGCAAGATCATGAATGGGGATGAAAACAAATAGCTTTCTCTTCTGAGTTGGAGCTCTGGGTGTTCTGAAGGAAGGCAATAGGGAAAGGGGCAAGGGAAGACCCAGGCCCCCATATTTTTAATCTTGGAACCTCTCCCAAGTTTGTTGCATTCTGATTTCAGCAATAAAATCCCTTTCTGCTGCATTGTAATGACCTTGAGTGTGTGTGTCTGGGAAGCCTTTCACATCACTGCCAGCCAGGAGCCATACAGATTGCATTTGCTGACATTTTTAGGAGAACTAGTTGGGCTTTAGGCGTCCTTTGAGGTTATTCTGCAACCCGGGGCCTCTGCCACTTCTCTCATCCCTGTGTCCTTTTGGAACTTTGGAGCAAGAAAATCCTCCATCTCATGAAACTCTACTCATGGCTTCTACATATTTCCCTTGAAACCATGACCTATGTTTATTTGGAGGTGGCACAGATATTTCATAAAGTGTCCATAGTACTTTCACACACAGGTTCTAACACTGACAACCAATGCATCCTACATCTTTACTCTTGGTTTCCATATCTCATCAGATAATTTTAAATGTCAGTAGTAGTAGGGAGAATAATCCACTGTAGCCTTTGAGTCAATTCTCCCATGATCTAATGCAATGCATGAAGAGAAAAAATCAAGATCAAGATCAAGAACAAGATAAAGAGAAAAAATCAATGATCAAGAAAAAAAAAGTACTGGGGAGATAAAAACACTCCTGTCTTACTTAAATACTGAAATGTCACAGAAGTAATGGTGTTTTTGAAGAGGTAGAAGACATAGAAATTGAGAGACTGGGATTCAGAATTTGGCTGTGATTAAGAATTTAGGTCCTAGATGTGTGGGGGGGATAATTTCCCTTCTACCATTCTAGGTTCCTGGCTGTGAGGCCCACCCCCAGTATAAAAAGACAGAGTAATAGGACAAAAACTATTTTAATTATATACATATGTAGGGATCCCCACAAAAATATGAGACTAAAAAGCAGCTATCCACCTGGGGTTTATCGACCATCCTGGGCTAAGGAAAGGATAGAGATCTAGGGCTTTAAAAGAGGGAAAGGCAATTCAGAGGAAGGTGAAAGGAGGAAATGTTTGGGAAAGGAAATTAGCCCTGTCATGAAGATGACTCTCCTAGATAAAAGTGATCCCTGTCATGGCTCACTTCCTGTACTGGACCCCTTTCTAATGTAAATTTCCCCTAAAAAAGTGTAACCTCTACTCTGCTTTCAGAACTTCTCCTGGTCTGCACTTTCTCACAATAAAGAGGTTAAGATAATTCTAGTCCCAAAAAGGATGATTTGGAGGTAGCCTATTCTGCTACCCTTCATACCTTTCCATTTCCCTGCCAACTACTATACTCATTGGGTTAACAGCCCCGTGTAAGTCAAAATGATCTGTAGCCTGACCTATCTTTGAGTAGCAGCCAAACATAGTGCCTATCCAAAAGGCCACCTACTGAAGTAGTTACGAGTGTGTCAGTTATCTGTGCTGCACAATGGTTCTTTCCAAACCAAGTGATTCCTTTAACAGCTGTACTAGTTGGACTCACCTTCCTTTATGCCACATATTTATGTCAGGTCTCAGAAACAAAGACAGAAATATGAAGTTTCAGGTTCCAGGAGCCTGGATTCCAAGGGTGGTAAATACTCAAGGCCCCTCTCAGTGGGAAGATATTAGAAGGCCAGGACTACCTGGCACTTGAGAAAGTGGGTACCCAGTAGGGGAACTTCTCCCATGGGACTTGAGTCCTCCAATTTAGAGCAGCTTTCGATAGTATTCATCTTAAGCAGCATGGCATTTACATGCTGGGGGGAGTGGACACAAGGATTCTGTGTTGACATTTGGTAGGAACCAATGTAGGAAATCCTCAGGGAAAGGGGCTTCAGATGGCATGCATTGACCTGATCAGTAATCACAGTGGACTTATGCACTCTATAAACATTACCTGGACATTTCAGCAGATTCTTGGAGAAAGTAACCTAGTAACAGGCTGAATTTCCTTTCATCAAACCACTCAGTTATTTACTCTTACTCACCTAGTACTTGACTATGGTTATTTATATGTTAGGGAACTCATAGATTGAAGAAATTGTGGAAGGGAGTAAGAATGAGGATAAATTGGGGAAAATCTTTAATGCTCAGAGGTGTTAGTTCTAAGTATATAGACCAGATCACGGTGGACTCTCTGTCAGGTTTGTGTTCCTTTCTGCATGCAATCATGTATTGTGGGAGAGTGGAGATAGCTAACTAAATCAGATATTCATTTAGGTATATTCCTAAATCAGCTTCAATGACCTGACAGTCTTTATAGGAATGACTCAAAAGTAGCAAATCTTAGAAATGAATTTAGCAAATGTTCCAGCATCTCTCAACTCTGGTTTCACATGAAGTTCATCTGGGAACTTTAAAAAAACAAAATCAGAGGTACCTGGATGGCTCAGTGGGTTAAAGCCTCTGCCTTCGGCTCAGGTCATGATCCCAGGATCTTGGAATCAAGCCCAGAATCAGACTCTCAGCTCAGTGGGGAGCCTGCTTCCTCCTCTCTCTATTTCTGCTTCTCTGCCTACTTGTGATCTCTGTCAGTCAGATAAATAAATAAAATCTTAAAAAAAAAAAAAAAACAGTGACTGGATCCCTGTGAAAAAGTAGAAAATATATGTTGATTTCTGCCTCTGATTCCTAGCACAGGGCTCTTGAAACCCCTGTAAATTCTTAAGTGATAAGAGCACTGGGAACATCCATAAGAGACAAGGAACATCTTTCCTTGGCAGCCAACTGGTGGTCTCTGGATGGGGCTGATCACCAGAAAGATGGAACCATGGTGAAAATGTTGGTAACTTTTGCCTCACCTCCAACCTCAAGAGAGGGGAGAGGGGCTGGAAATGGAGGTAATAATTGCCCTGCCTGTCTGAGGTAGCCTTTATAAAAATCCCAAAAGTTCGGGGTTAGGGGAACTAATGGGTTGGAAATACATCAATGATATGGAAAACAAAAGTGAAAGAAAAACTAAATTTCCTTACTACCTACAGCCCATGACAAGTCCTTGACACAGGCAGAGTGACACTCCTCGAAGACCTCAGCTGCATCAATGTTACTACTTTGCCAAGGGCAAATGGCAGTCTTAGCCTAATCTCGAGGATCCTGTAAATCTACTATAACACATAAAAGTCCTTTGGGAATTTCCACTATCTCTACCCCTCCCCAAGATATATGATGGCATGATCCCCAAGCATATGGCCCACTTATATAAATCTGAAAGACTTCATGATGAGGTTTTACTACACAGTAATAAATGACATTTTCCTAGCAATAGCTACCCTCCTCAAGGTCCTAGAAACCTTCCTGATCGATTCTTTAGAGACTTACCCTAATCCTAAACCTTCCAAACTTGAAGGTATATAATGGGCCACTCCCCATGACCTGAATACAGCTCTATCTGCCCTCAGGTCCTATTCCCCTGCTTTAATAAAACCATCTTTTGCACCAAAGACGTCTCAAGAATTTGTTCTTGGTCATTGGCTTCAAACTGTAACATCTTTCGTACATCATCTATACTGGGAGGGGGATGCACACCAACTCCATGAGGACAGAAGATCCTTCTTTAGGGACCCTCCCAGACCTTAACCAACATAACTCTTTATCTGACTGTTCATCTCTCTCCTTATCATATCCCTTCAAAAACTGGTAAAGCATATGTGTTTCCTTGAGTTCTGTGAGTGGTTCTAGCAAATCATCCAACAAACAAGGGAGGGGGGTGGGGGGACTGAGACTTCTAGCCAGGCAATCAGGAGAACAGGTGACAAGCTGGACTTATGATTGACATCTGGATTGGGTGATCCTCGGGGAACTGAGTCCTTAACCTGGGGGAACTGACACTATCTGCAGAGAGGTAGTGTCAGAATTGAGTTAAATTGTAGAATATCCAGCTGGTGGCCCAGAGTTGCCTATTGTAGGAAACAATCTCCCCATCCCACACACACCCCCACCACATATCTGGGGTCAGAGGTGCTGTGAGTGTGGTAGCAGTGTGACAGTAAAGGAGAGACACAGAAGTTGTTTGTCCCAACTCAGTCCCATTAAATGAATTTGATGAACACTTAATAAACAACCAAATGAATTTCTGAGGATGGGGCCTGGCTCAGTATAATATTTTTTAAAGGTCCCTGCCTGACTGTAATGGGCAGTCTGATTCAGGAACCACTGTCCATCTAGAGGTAGGACTACTGGGCAAGGGGGAGGGGAGAAGGAGGACAGGAGGGGAAGAGAGACACCACATGTAGGCCACAAAGATGAAATAGTTATTGTCTGACCCTGTATAGAAAAGGTCTGCTACTTCTGGTCAACAAAACTATTCCATGGATGTTGTCTTCTGGCTGTGGCTGTGGCTAGAATTCAGTAGGAGGGAAGATACCCACCAGGCTAAGAATTTGTAACCGGTGCCTCAGGAAATCATGGACTAAGGACTGGAAAGATATTTGGCCTCTTGGTGTCTCTCATCAGTGTTCTTTTCTATGCATTCCCTCAGTCTGTCGGTAGCAGATTCATTTCCTCAACCCTTCTGTTTCACGAGGTGGGCCCATGTTCATCTCACTTTCTGTTACTCCCTTAAATATAATTTCCTGCTGAAAGATGTCTGACTGACCCACCTGTGTCAGTCAATCATCACTCAGACAGAGTTCAATGGCACAAATGTGCCTTCTGGAGCCTTCTTCTGTGGGCCATGAAGGAGATAGGATTAGAGCTGGAAATGCCCTTACACAGAAAAGTGGAGTCTCAGGTCTGTCCCACAAGTCAGGGATGCCCACCCACACACTTTGCAACACTTTTGAAGTTCTCACCTTTTAACTTTTCATTTAACTCTTTTTTTTAAAGCAAACTCTAGTGAACTTGGGTCTAGAAACCATGACCCTGAGATGAACCATTTCATGCTGTACAGACTGAGCCAACCAGGAACCCACTTTTAAGGCACCCCTTAAAAGTCTACCTGTAGTGGTGCGAGTTGACCAGAGCCAGCAGGGCCTGGACTGAGACCTACACTTGCTCCCATCCTGTGTCTCCCCTAACAGGCTTTCCTGACCCTCTGCCTTTCCTCCCAGTGCAGGAAGCTCTGAGGAGCTTCAGGATTTGTGGCTCCGGTGGCATCCCAAGGCCAGACCTCATTCCAAGAGAGTGAGCCGCTTTAGAGATGTCATAGTTCTGAGAAAAGGAGCTTAGGACACAATTCAAAACATGTCACTTACCCTTGCTGTGTGGAAACAGAATTTGAGAAATGAATCAGATGACATGGTACTTTTAAGGAACAAAAGAGAATTTATGCTGATTAGAAGATGCGGGTCCAGTAAAAACAAGGTAATGCTCTGACAGCCTGACCTCCTGTCTTACACAGACGCCTTAGCTACTTCCATGGGGAAGTGCTGAGAGTAGAAAATCTAAACCTATTTGGATTGATTAATTTCCTAGTATGAATGCTTTTTTCTGTAAGCCATCTTTTCAATTTGTAAAGTTATTTTTGAAAATGCCATACACAGTGCTAACAGAAACAGAGAAAGTGTTCTTTGTCCACATTTGAGGCAAGCCTACAAAGGACAGCCCAGTGTGAGTGTGGTAGGAGAAGGGCCAGAAAGCCTCACAGGAGAGGAGAAGCTAAGCTCAGGGTGATGGGGAGTCTTCTGGAGTTCCTTATACTTCTCAGTGGGTTTTAATTTTTTTTTTTTTGTCTTGGTGGGTATTAAGTCTTTCCCCTGCCCTTTCATGGGCTCATTTCATGTTTAAATTCTGTAGAGAACTGCTCAGGTGTTTTGGCCAAATGTAATGGTGTAGTTTGAAACCAATTTCTCTTCAAAGTAGTCATTAATCGGTAGGCCCAGGCTTTCAGAATACTCCCATGCGGGCAAGGGAGAGGAGTTGACTCTTGCCCTATGAACACCTGTGGTAGGAATCAAAAGGGAAACTCCTTGGAAGTAGAATTTGAAGGTCAGTTAGTACATACTTCATTGGGGGAAGTGATAGCGCCTTAAAGGTGGAAAAATTCGCTCTTCATCAAGATAAACAGCTTTTTTTCCTCTCTCTTTTTTTTAATTTCATTTCTTTTCAGTGTAACAGAATTCATAGTTTTACAACACACGCAGTGCTCCACGCAATGCGTGCCCTCCATAATACCCACCACTTGAATCCCCCAACTTCCCATCCCCCTGCCCCTTCAAAACCCTCAGGTGGTTCTTCAGAGTCCATAGTCTCTCATGGTTCATCTCCCCCCCAATTTCCCTCAACTCCCTTCTCTACTCCATCTCGCCATGTCCTCCATGTTATTTGTTATGCTCCGCAAATAAGTGAAACCATATGATAATTGACTCTCTCTGCTTGACTTATTTCACTCAGCATAATCTCTTCCAGTCCCATCCATGTTGCTACAAAAGTTGGGTATTCATCCTTTCTGATGGAGGCATAATACTCCATAGTGTATATGGACCACATCTTCCTTATCCATTCATCTGTTGAAAGGCATCTTGGTTCTTTCC